>CAEFZP010000145.1:0-85095 GCA_903064625.1 Mallotus villosus | reverse complement strand
ATTTTCTGAGTTTCCAATGTTAGAGTAACTCAACTCAGAGTTCAGGGTTAATCTCAGAGTTTGTTAAACCCGCTACCTGGAATACCCCCCTGGTACATTTGCTATTTGTTTTCCTCGACTGGTTTATGTCTGTTTAGCGTTTTGTCTTTACCATTTACTTTGGTTTAGACGCCTGCTTGAGTCTTGTCTTTAGTTGGTGGCCAAGCAGCGAAGCTGCGAAGCCACATAAGTGTTTCTACCTTTTCTTATTATTATTACACATCTTCTCCCATTGGAGTCAATGGCAGCCCCTAGAACCGTATGGGACAAAGTTGTGAAATTTGGCACACTCATTAAGGACAGGCCCGACTTTATTTTCACCAAGTTTCATGTCTCCCATTGGAGCACTCTAGCGCCACCAACTGGTCAAAGTTGGACTTGTGTTTACACACGTAACTTTTGAACCGTATGACCGATTTTCAAAAATGAGGTACCGTTGGATTCCCTGGGTCAAGACGAGTTCAACACACCCTATGGCGTCAATTTCCGGTTATATAGATTTTCCGCCATTTTGAATTTTAAGAAAACATGTTTTTTCGCTTCTCCTCCATCAATTTTTGTCCAATCTTCCCCAGATTTGGCACACATCATCGTCAGACCAACCCGCACTATACATTTTTGAACGGATTTTTTATTTTCAAAACCGTTTTTCCGGTACAGCCAATCAAAATCGTCAACAAAGCAACCAAACAGGAAGTTGGGTCATATCTCCGCAAAACTTTGAGAAATCAACACCAAACTTGGTGTGATGACTCGGAACCCTCTTCTGAGGGCGTTCAATCAATTTGGTGTCATGTGATCACTGGGTGTGGCCGCAGGAAGCAAAAATGTGTTTTGGCCAATAACTGTTGATTTGTTTGCTTTTATTAAGTTATTCCTTTGTCTCATGATATCTTGGGACATACCATGTGTGACCTATGATAATTTTCTATAACAGCCGAATTGATGCGGCCGCCATTTTGAATTACTGAAAACACGTATTTTCTCTACTTCTCCTACACACGTTGTCAAATCTTCACCAAATTTGGCAGAGATTATCTTCAGACCAAGCCTCACAAAAGCCATCACATGTTTTTTTGATTTTCCAAACCGTTTACCCGTTACAGCCAATCAAAATGTGCAGTTAAGCCATCAAATCTTTGATGGATTCGCACCAAACTTGCTGCATGCGTTCCGAAGACTGTTCTGAGGATGCCTAAAACGTTTTCTGGGTCATATGACTGCTTGGCCACCTCATTGCTGCTTGCAGCTATATTTTCTTTTGTTTCTGTTTATTTTGTTGAGCGCACCGGGACAAACGAGGATAGGTAAGATACCCGGGGTCTACATTTCACACCCAGGTAGTAGTACCTTTAAAGTTCAGGAGATCTGGAACAGGTGTGGCATGGAACTGATGACCGATTGGACCCAGGTGTGCACATCTGATGATCGATGACTGATGACGTGGGAGAATGGGCCAGTAGGAGGAGACAGAACACAAAACAACAACACAAAACAGAACACACAAGACATGCAGGGCATACACAACGTGCATGCACGTAACATTCAGTTTTTTTTGTTTCACAGTTCAGCAGTGCAATGTAGGTTGGCGCAAATGGTCTCCAGTGGAAAGATGGCACCCAACACATCAGCCTGATGGCAAGAGCTCATAAAAACAAAATAAGGGATGTGATACCGTGTCTACCTTACCATGATGTCATATCAGGTCAATTTAAGTAGATTTGACTTGACTTGAAGCATCCCCCTTCCTTGAACATTTCCCTGGAAACTTCACAGGAAAGTTATCTTCATTAGGGAATGTCGAGAAAGATGCCTCATGAATGAATTGTCATTCAAATCCTTGCCTAAAACCCTCAGAAGAACCCAACAGGCAAAACATGTTGGAGGAGAAATATGTCCCCCTTGCATCACAAAAGAACTAGTCAAGTATGAAGTCAGTACCATCTGGGGTCCAAAACGATGCGTCTAATTTTGATGTGGAGAATATTATCATCCAGCATCTTAATGATGTGGCTGCAGTCCAACACATTCAGAAGAGGGATAAAACTGGGCACCTTCCAAATCGTTGTTTGGAAGAAAATTCAAGAAATATGGTTGGCCTCGTGGATAGGATTTTTACTGGCTCCTGAGGAAAGAAAAATACTTGAGAAGAAATCTCCCAAGCATAGACACCACCCTCCCAATCTCTCTCTGTCTCTATATTTCTCACTCTCTCTTTTCTCTCTTGCTGGCATGATCGTTTGATCTCGCTGCCAATTTCTTGAGCTTTTGTTTTGAAAGCAGACATGTTGCACAGAGTCTTAGTCAAGCAGAAGTCTGGAGGTAAACTGTTCAACAAAGCGAGCTCGCCTCAAAGAAGCAAGTAGACGAGGAACACCATGGTGTCTCTGATTAGGTGTGCAGCTACTCAGGTATGCTGCCATATTCTCTTGAACATCATCATCAGCAAATGTAAACGCTATCAGTTATGGGTTTATCACATTTTTACTTTGCTATTAACTGAAATCTGACAAAGAAATATCCTACTACAAAAAATTATTATGATTCAAACTTTACAGGTGCTGGTCATATTATTAGAATATCATCAAAAACCCCCACCTACCCCCGTTGCAAGTCATGTGTTTCTGTAATGTTTGTTGGCTTATGTGCTGAGGTTTTTGCCTGTTCTCACACTGTACTTCTTTGGGAGCATTGTCTGAGGGCTGCCTTTTTCTCTCCTCGTGTTATGCTGTAACTTTCTATAGTTGGCGCCGAAAAATGGTTGCCACGGTGGGCTCTTTCCTGCCAAGTAAATTCCTTGTTGTGCAAACTTCATGGCGAATAAACACCAGGTGTTATGGAAGCCCAGGTTGCTCAGATAGTGGCCTTCAGCTCTTCTGCATTGTTGGGTCTGGCATATCGCATCTTCCTCTTCACAATACCCCATGGATTTTCAATGGGGTTAAGGTCAGGCGAGTTTGCACTGTTGGAAAATGAAATCCTGACCAACTTTATGGAGATTATGCAGATTTCATTTTCCAACAGGATTTGGCTACTGCGACCAGTGCCAAAGCTACCAGTACCTGGTTTAAGGACCCTGTTCTTAATTGGCCATAAAACTCGCCTGACAATTCAATTCAAATAACTTTATTCTTCCGTTAGGAACTTCATATGTGGAGGAGCATCAGGGTACAACAGTACATACAATATACACACACACACACACCTGACCTTAACCCCATTGAAAATCTATGGGGTATTGTGAAGAGGAAGATGCAATATGCCAGACCCAACCATGCAGAAGAGCTGAAGGCCACTATCGGAGCAACCTGGGCTTCCATAACACCTCAGCAGTGCCACAGACTGATCACTACTCACGACTCAACGCCGCGTTGCTGCAGTAATTCAGGCAAAAGGAGCCCCAACTAAGTATTAAGTGCTGTACATGCTCATACTTTTCATGTTCATACTTTTCATATGGCCAAGATTTCTAAAAATCCTTTCCTAATTTTCTGAGATACTGAATTTGGGATTTTCCTTAGTTGTCAGTTATAATCATCAAAATTCAAACAAATAAACTTTTGAAATATATCAGTCTGTGTGTAATGAATGAATATAATATACAAGTTTCACTTTTTGAATGGAATTAGTGAAATAAATACATTTTTATGATATTCTAATAATATGACCAGCACCTGTGTATATATAGTTTTAGTCATACACACAAACAAATGTGTAGGCAGGCAGGCACACACAGGTGAGAAAAACGCTCTCTCTCTCCAGGCATTTTCACTTTCAATTTCACTTGAGGAGGGGACACCTGCCTGACAGAAGGATCTAGTTATGTCTGACAGCAGTTAACACTCTCACTACTATGTGACACTGCAGACCTCACACACACACATTTCTGGCCAAACTCCTCCCTGATTAAACCATCATCTTTGATTTGAAACAGGCAACACCAATCGTTACTTTATGGTTGTGACATGCAAGTGAAATGCAGGGTACTTCATGGTAATTGCCACAGCAGTAATGGGAAAATGATTACCTTGGAGATGTCACTGTGTGGAAGTCCCTCTTAAAAATGGAGGACAGATCAATGATCTATGTGCCTGTCAATGGAACACACACAAACGCACAAAAGGTTTATGACTACTATACTCATGGCTGTTTCCCATCCAAGTACTTACCAGGCCCAACCCTGCTCATCATTGAGAGCGTTGATATAAATCTTTTTTATACTGTATCTGTTCTGCTGACGTGTTATAATCCAGTGCTGACTTGAGCTGGGAAAAATGTTTTCAGTGAGAGTGGTGATGCTGCCTTTCAAATATACAGGAGCCTGTTCTACTTGAAGAGTTTGATGACTGTTTTTTGTTTTTGTCTTTAACAATTCCTAGTTGTTTCCGCTGAGTTTATACAACTCAAATGACCTCTGTCTGCAGCATCTGCAACGTTTTATACATCAAATATAAAAATAATTGACTTCTGATCTTTTTTAAATAATCCCAAATTAAATAGTATGAATCGGCAGAAGAACATTGTCTCTTAAAATGTGAGTGTGGTCGGAGGATTTTGCCATTTGCTAGTGGTTGAAAAGCAGAATATTGTAAATCAAATCAGACGGCAGTCATTGAAATCTAAAATTCACAAATTCATTTGGTGAAATTTGACTATAATTAACGACATCAGCCAATTCATTTGCATATATATTACAACATCTTTGAGATACAACTGGTTGGGGCAGATAACAAAAGAGAAACCAAACAGTTTTGCCAAGAGGCAGAAATAAACGACTATAGTTCTACTTTTACTGTAATTGAATTCCACAGCAGTATGGGAATGTGTGTATGTGACAGAGAGAGAGAAAAAGATGGAGTGATTGGCTGGAATAATTGGTCTTTCTTTCGTTTAGAACCATTAAAGGAGGATTATGATCGCTTTTGAGATACATTATGGGCCTTCTTTGAACTGGATTAAAAAAGCATTTTTCTTTCATTCTTTCCTTCCTTTCATACTTTCATAATTTCTTTTTTAAATTTGAACTCTTCACTCTCTCTCTCCATTTCTCTGCCTCTCCCCACCCTGCCAGGTGGAGGAGCCCTAGAGGTACAATATTGTCCAGTGGCTGTTACATGTTACATGTCACTTTAGAACTGCCCTCCCTTCCACACCATCTGAATAGCAGTAGGGATGTGACTTCGAGAAGCACCCCTGACTAGTGTCAATTCACACATTCATGATTCAGTATGACAAGTGTCAAGGTTCTGTACAACAGTTACAAGCTACATTGAATTGTGTTGAGGATATATGCATTATCACAATATATTCACCTCCTATTGTCCACCTGGTACTGTCAGAAAAGAAGAAGAGTGATTTCTCATTCCTGACCGTGCTGCTGAGCCAAGCACTTTACACTCTCTTTAATCTGTGCCTGAGGAGACCTGCTGAATGACAATGTCTCCAAGCAGGTTATTACAAATCTAAGTAAACAGGTGTGTGTGTGTGTGTGTGTTCACCTCACAACCACAGTGAAGTATTCTTGGTTCTGCCTTGCTAATGTGTGCCCAATATTTTAGAGAGCAAAGTGCTAAGTGAATTATCAACACCACATACATTTTGCCTGTTAACCAAAATGTAGTTGTTGATTACAATGGTTCCTGTACACTTTTATGTGCTTTCAAGTGTAGAATGTTTCTCTCCTTCGGGGGTTAAATAACCACACATACACACGCACTCCTGCAAAGCATCTTTCATTAACCACTACTGAAACACACACATGCATAACCATCCCTCTGCCTGCAAGGCACTTATCCTCCCCTGCACCACGATGCATAGTTGGTCCAGGAAGGATGATTACCTGGGTGGGAGCCAGAGAAAGGGATCTGTCTCAGTCCATATGAATACCGCAGCTTCAGAAAGACACATTACAGTCATTAAACCCCAAACTAAAAATCACAGCACGCAGAAGACCCCAATCTCTTGGGGATGTGACAAAGCCTGCGATTGGTTGATGAAGTGGGTGGCTAGACGGACAGGCTGCAGTTTCTATTTATAACGCAGTGGACATCGGCAGCTTGGATAATCAACCCCGCCAGATTGCACACTGAGAAACAAATTGCTTCATTTAACCGTGAAAATGATTTAGCAAAAAGGATGACAAACAAACCGGAGCATTTATCAAAGCTGTTACTCCAGACAGGAATCAGACGCACCAGGATTCATTTGACAAACGACTCCGCTAAAGTTACAATCTATCATTGACATTTTACATTTATCAGAAAGCAATCTGTCAGACTCTAGTCAAGATAGATTCAATGAGTCAATTACCACCCCTAAATCAATTACAGTAACCAACCTGGTAACCCTCTGGAATCTTTACAAGGAGGGAGTAAGGAAACTAGATTTGAGTTAATAAATACAATTAATTATTATCACACCTTCAGTATGGAAGGGATACATAAGTATCCTTTCATTTCCGTCAGTTTCCATATAGAAAAAATGTTCAGCTCCAGAAGTCTCCATAAAGAACACAAACCTTCTGAAACAACGTTTCCAAGTAAAACAAAAATGTCTCTGTCCTTTTAGATTAGTTGTTCTGTTAGGATTTCTGTGTAGTGATGTTTTTTAGAGTGTACTTTATCTGTGAATAGTTAATCGTTTTTTTGTTCTCCTTCTTCTGAGAAGATGTGTTTTCTTTTTCTTGGAGTAACGCGGTAAGCGACAGTTTGTCAGTTTGCCTCCAATACTCTTCAGACAATCTTCCTGAGTAGTGGTCCCAAAGTGACCTGGACCAAGGGGACATGAGGAAATCTGTATATTCTTTGATGTTTTCTCTCTCACTCTTTGAGGGAGGGTGCGATTTTGCGTGGAGAATATTTAGTTGTGCCTAAGGGCAAGTCAGACTTCTCTGCCGTTTACAATCTGTTTATTGTGTGTTTGTCTGTGCAGGGGGTGAGACTGCAGCTGTTATGTGCTGTACGAGTCCCAACTACATTCCCAACAAAGCATAATTACTGACTTGCTGACTTCTCAAATCTTGGGATTCAGTAAAAAACACGCAAACGAGAGGTTTCAAGTACACGAGGAAGTGGGGGAAAGTGGGAGAGAGCAGAGCAAGGAGAAAAGGAGGAGAGAGGGTTTGAAGACTCCAAACTATCCAGCTGTGAACATGACAGAAAATGCATGATTCTGCACGAATCAAGTAAATGCCAGAACAGCCTTTTGTCAGTGACATTGTGTTTGTAAAAGTCAACAACACTATCAGTGACTGACTCTTAGGACAGAGACATACATAGACACACCTACCACAGGGCAAATGGTCTGACATAACTGCCAAAGTAAATTCCTTGTCTGTGCAAACTTTCATGGCGAATAAAACTCTTTCAGATTCAGATTCTAACCTTTTATTACATCTGGACACAGCTGGGTTGATTCTTTATTCAAATTAATTAACCTATGGTAGTTTTGTTGTTAGGCCAGGAACTATTTAGAAAGAAACGGAAGAAAACTGAAGAAAGGTTTAGACTGTCCAGGAGAAGACCACTGGATGGCAGTCTTCTTCTGAAGAAGAACGTCTGTTCTGTGGAAGAGTAGCTTACTTCATTACACTCACACACACAGGCACGCACACGCTGAAAACGCACTCATATAAATGCCCACACACAAACACACATCTAATGGCACTGGGGCCTCTTGTCAGAGCAAGCGTGAGTGTTTTCAGGATCAGAATCAGTAAAAAGCATTAACCACCCACAGAGATGGCATGGAAGGACTGCCAGCATGTATTTCACATGTCTTTCCATCTGCTGACACACAACGTGGCGCTGGTCTCTGTGTGTCTAATAATATGTAATTCACTTATGCTTAGAGACCTAAAATAATGTATTTTAAATGGGTGTCTCGGGTGATTCTGAGTATTATGTTAATTATCTACATATGTGCAATAAACAAATAACAGTAAGTAACTCATCAGTTCTAAAGCCTATAATAAGAGCTACAACCTTTTCAGCGCGGGAGAAAATAAATGTGTCAGTACATTTGTACTGGACGAAGTGGCTATCCAGACAATATTTTTTACCCATTGGGGGACGTGAACTACACCGTAAAAAAAATTACCGCACTTTTTCTATAAATTATACATGTTTTTTTTATAGAAAATACAGATAGAAAGACAAATTTATATTTTTACATAAAAATTACAGCCAAATGTTGTTACTTAAAAATACATTTTTATTTTATTTTAACAGTTATTTTGCAGATAATTACTTTCATCCCACGGACAAATAACTTCTTGATAACTTCTTTGGTTTAGACATAGGAACCTTGAATTGTGAACTGAGCTTGGGTAGTTGACGTCATGCAATCCCAGCATGTACCACTTAATATCAAAGACTACAAAAGCCTGCAAAAAAAGCCTTGTTGTTTATGATCATTGACCAATGCACTTTTAGTAAAGCTCTCTCTTAGAAGTCACTTTGGATAAAAGTGTCTGCTAAATGAATAAATGTAAAGACTCCAGAGTAGGACGAAGGAAAGTTGATTAGATACGTGTGTCACGGCAACACCAGTATGTTTAACAACAAGACTAGCCAGCTATCGAGCCATGTCATTGGGCCTCATTCTCAAACATTTTCTTAAGTTTCTTCTGAAATGTTTCTTACGGGCTTCGTAAAAACAACGTAAGAAAAAGACGTCCGCCAAATTCATGAACGCTTGAAAATGTGTTCCTACGCAGCAGAAGTGTTCTGAGCTGTGCTCCCCCGGAAAGGTTTTCTTAAGTTGAAAGCGCATCCTCGTGCTCCTGAATTTGCATACATACACGCCCCGGCAGCTCCTTAGAAGGGCACGCACAGCAGTGACGTGTGCAGTCAGAATCGACACATTAAGAAAACAACAGGAACAGCGCACGATCAGCAATTTGCTCGAGCAACAGTAATTGTGCCATATTGTATGCCTAAGGTGCACACTCGTCCCTTTAAATAGGTCGAGTGATCAGTGATAATTGGATGGCCTGGTTGAATTTATATGATGTTCATGTCCAAGTGCAAGTTAAAGGTTTTATTTGTCACATACAACATCACACCAGTAAGATGAGCAGTGGAATTGTTCTCCACTTGATCTAACAGTGTGCATACTAAGCAAGGTAAATTATTATAATTATTTTAATCCGCGGATGTCTGTAGAGTTGATGTGAACGCAATCACCAACGATTTCTCAGAAATTCATTAACACTTCTAACACGAGAGTTTTCTTAAATGCGATTCCCCTAGTGTTTTTTTAAAGAATCGCATTTGAGACAACTCTGGCCGATTTACGACTGCTATTTTGACTTCGGAAAGTTTTCTGAAGTTAAGAACAAATTAAGAACAAATCCCAGATGAGAAAACTTTCATGAATGCCAAATGTTTTTCTAAATCCAATTAAGAAGAAATTACTTCTTAAATTCTTCTCAACTGCGTTCGAGAATGAGGCCCATTGTCCCCAAATAAAATCTAGATTTTTAAGAAGAAAATAATAGGCCATCTCCAGAGTTGCTGCTACTGTTGGTCGCAGCCTGTCTGAAGTAGATTGACTAGCTAGGTGAATAGCGAATGGGATGTGAGATGAGCGGTTACGTGACACTGACACAGTACATTCAGAAAAGTACTTTTTTATTTTGATTGAAGTCACTCATTGTTGTAAGTTAGCTTGTTAAAGTATTTCAAAATTCTAAATGGAGGCTTTGACTGCGTCCCTGTCGTTATGGTTACTTATTTCAGACACTTTGTACAGGTTCATATACTATGTAGCCAGCGCAATAATTTAGAACTGAAAAGACAGTTTTGCTGCAATTAAGTAGTAGGTGTCCGTATATCACCTGATAATGGACACCCTGCAGCCAATGAGAATCGAGTATTCACCCAGACCATGGTATAAGTACAGCTAGCCGGCGCATCTGGATGCTGTATGTTGTGCACACGACTAGTTTTGAATGAACATGTTAAATCATTATATCTTGTTTTGGCTTTATTGAATATTTTTATTTATTGAAAATGTTGTATTTTTACATTGAAGTTGAATTAGTAAAACTAGTATTAACCTGTAAAGAACAGCCTGTAATGTAATATCACAGATATATCTTGTCAATTTTGTACAGGAAAATTTCAATTATTTTACAAATAATTAATGTTAATCAAACAAACATTACTTTTACTGTAATGTAGTGGGTTTAATCTGGCGTCGCAGCTGCCAGATTGTTCCATTTTTTTTTAAAGGTACAGTGTAACCTTTTAGCCACATTATTTTGTATTTGACTTGTTTCTTTAACTAGTTTTATTCTGAAGGCTTTAAACACCTTTTTGGTAATACAGGAGCATGGATCTACAGTTAATCCTGTATTTATCTGTTAATTCCACTGAAATGTTCTGTAGCAACATTACAATAGGTGGAAAATACCCCCCTCTGAGTGGTATTCTGTACAGATTCTGTGTCTGTTTTGCCCCCCTGTGCTTTTGACATTATTGCTGTTATCCCAAAGGTTAGGAACTGTGGTTGGATTCTGGAGGGTGCATGTTAGGGTGGCTGGGAATGAAGTATGAACTGGGAACGAGCTGCATTAGTCTTCTAGCGTGGATGTGTGGCTGTGCCGTTGGGAAGGGGTGAGGTGATGACTCATTAGAGTGAAGGTTGTGGATGATTGGCAGGGGTGGTGGGGAGGTAAAGTGACAGGTCCAGATTTTCATTCAGTGCAGCCAACTGTTCAGGTAGAGCAGGTGGTGTTTTCAGGACAGGAAGTGTTGGAGTGGCATTTGAGATTTAGACACTCCTGATTTAATTCTTCCATTGTTGAGATCGGGAATTGTGACGATAGTTTGTGTGATCAGTTAAAAAAATGTGTCCGTTTCATTGTGCTGATCCAGCTGTGCTTGGGGCTAGAATTTATTGACTATACGGGTTGGCAGAGGGAGTTATGTATGGCTTTCTTCTCCTTCCAATGGGAAAACTTGGATGGGGGGGAAGGATTGTTTTGCTCATTTTGAGATAGTGTAGGCCGCCAGACTCTTACTCCTGAACAGTAGGTGGTGGTGATGCTCCTCATAAATGTTGGTTGTAATCTGCCTCTAACCTCAACACAATAAGTAAAAGAAGAAGCTACACTAATTCTTTAACAGTCACAACGTATTACTGTACAATTAGTACAGTAACAGTAGCTAGTGAAAAGAGCTGGCGTGCACCCTATCTTTTATTCATATGCCTAAACTTAAATGCTAATCTTTGAACACACGGTAATGCAAATGATAACTCAAGCTTCGTTTATTGGAAGATTGGACAGGGACAGGAAGTGGCAAATGGAATAGCGGGTGTTAGCTATCTGCCAAAGTGAGCTGGTGCTAGAGCCAGTTCGGAGCTGGTTCAAGAACGGAGCCTTCTAAGAACCAGTTTGCTTTTCCACGGGCTAGAGAGCTACTCACAGGAGTATGACAACACTGGCATTATCAGCGCAAAATGTTATAAACTTTTGCCATATAGTGCTTGTGTATTACATTTGTGTTAAATATAGGCTCAATAGCTCATAACATTTGTGTTGGAGCAAATTTACAAATTAGCAGTTTCATCAATAAAATAAGCACATTTTCATATTACTACACTCATATACTACACTTCCCACTTCTCGATACATTTTAATTCAGATGATGAATTACCGTACCGTTTAGCTGAAATATGAATTGTAAAAACTTAAGAGCAATGGCGGTCAAAGGATTCTGTTCGTCTTGTTGGTCACTGTAACCCCGTCCCAAACGGTTCTTACTTGGTTCACAATCTAGAACAGCTTCGAAGTGGTGCCCCTTTGCGAACCACGTACGAACCACTTTTCTGGTTCTCAGTCTGTCGAAAGAGAAAGAACTGATTTGCGATTAAGCACCGGCTCCGAACCGGCACCCAAAATGTGTTGGTGGAAAAGGGGTATCTGTGGCAAGATAAAATATTTTACGGACCCTGAAGTGTAGAAGCTTTCTACAGGTACACAGTAGGCCTATAAAGAACATGATTTAGCCAACAACTGTTAGATTTGCGCTACTTGAGAGAGAAGCATGATTAGAGCAAGGGTCTCCTCTCCACACAATAAATATGTATTCAACATTGCATGCTTTTTAAGCCTTGATTTGCTCACCTGTTTTTCACCTGTCATTGTACAAATAGAATAGAAATAGGCTATGCGTGCTGTGGATTAATTGCTTAACAGGAGCCATCACAGCCATCATGTTGAATGGCTCATAAGAGAGACGATCCATCTAAAAAATGCATTATAAATTTTGTCTGGGAAGCCTCAAAACAAAAACATATTTGTGAAGGAAGACTCTCAGCTAATTGACAGTCCGAGCACCTTCAAAACGACCAATACACCCTCCCCAGAAGTTGATAGTGAACGCACTAAAAGGAGCCGAAGGAATATATACGGGATATCCCCCAATTCAAGCTAATGTCGCAGGTCATAACCGGCCATGACACAACCAACCAGCTTCAACCGTTTTCCTGTAGGCCCTACGGTTGTTTGGAAAATAAACGTTTTGTCGTGCATTTAGACCCGTTTACAAGGAGGAAAAAACGCATATATTTTCATGCGGTTTGGCCTTTTATTTACACGAAAACGAAGGTTTTATCATGGAAAACGATAATTTCTAAAAACTCCGGCCAAGGTGGTGATTTCTGAAAACGTGTGTTTGCGTGTGCACTAGGCTCAACAGAGTTTTAGGTTCTCAAACGTCACAGTATGCGACAAAAAATGCATCACGTCATGTGAGTGTCCTGTTTGTAGTAATGTAATGGGGTCATTTATTTGTGAATTGCTTTACATTTGTGAATCACAAAATACATTTGTGCATCGCGTTACATTTATTTGTGAATCATTCAAACAAATGAACCTCGCTCATGAAAGTCGATCGTGTTATTCTGATTGGTTTGCATGGCTTTAACCTTCACATTAGACTGCCGCCTACAGGTTTGGCATAGCTATGATGGTGCAAGGGGCGTATTTATGCGGGTTCATGTAAACAGAAACTTTTTTTAAACGGTCTTGTGTGTACAACGTAAATACCCGGCTATGTCTAAACGTGGCCTTAAACGGTGCGCTCCCTGCGCACATACCGGCATTGATCTACAGTAGTGGTTCTCAACCAGTGGTCCTTGAGGGAGTGCTTGGGGTTCCCCAGCAAAATTAGTTAATAGCGTCACAATCATTTAACCACTTAACTTTGGCTATTTTTGAATATATATTTTTTAAAGCGAAAATGTACTGATATGTTTGCTTCTGGGGGTCCCTGGCACAAAATATTTTCAATTGGGAAGGTGTTTTTTTAAAGTGCGAAATAAAGTGCCTGTAACACGACAGTAAGCCTAAAGTTGCAGCAACACGGCTGCTTAAAATATACGGTAATCAGCCTACCTGAAAAGTCATTTATCCTCGTCTTCATCTTTTAGGCTAAGGTGCAGTACACTAGCCTGACGTTGTCATCCTCATAATTCTGGTCAGAATATGAGTCTGAGAACTCTCCCGTAGACGGTGACTATGTATGGGGCGTGTTTTAAACGAACCCGGAAAACAAATGCCTCTTCGCTCAATTGGATAGACCTAATAAATTAAACTGTTAGCAAACCCCGTAGGAAGAACGGCAAAAACATATTTTCCATCGACAAATGCCTTGATTGCGTTTCTCTGTTCCTCTTTAAAAATGAATGCGCTGTCGATGTCTTCTAAAACAGACTCGATGGTAGAATCATAACATCTCAGCTCTCCAGCGGTAGCCATGTTTGTTGAAAACGAATTCAACTCAAGCGATATTTCGTGAAGTGGTTGGTTACGTTACTGTTGATCATCTGTCCATCATCGTATAAAGCCCGCCCTGACAATTTTATTGGTCCGAACAGCTCCTGTTCGGTATATAGTGTATACTGAGCCCCCCCAGACCCACTTTCCCGACCAAATCATTTTGGGCGTGGAGAAGTTTGGCTGGCACCCAGGCTAGCAGTACACGACTGTAACCAGAAAAATCGAGTAATTAATCCTAATCTCCGTCTTCTTTTCCTGCGTACTAAAACCACCAAAGTCCTCATCTTCAGTATCGGAAACGAACAGGCTCAGGGTGGCTTCGTCAGCCACTCTTCTCTCTCCTTCGTTGTCGCTGTCTGAATCGAACAGCCTTTGAAGTATGGAACGCCGATTTAGTCAAAAATAAATAAATAAATCTGTAAATAAAAATATAAACACATAAATATATAAATATGGCTATGAAATAAAGCCAAACATTTAAAAAGATGGCAATAAATATATCAATAATAAATGTATTTATTTAAAAATGATGTTTTTGTAAAGACAACATTTATTTATTTAATGGGACTTTTATTTCCTAATGCCACATTTATTTATTTTTTAAGACTTATACACTCCACATTTATTTCCACATATATTACCCCTACACATTTATTACCCCTCCACATTTATTACCCCTCCACATTACCCCTGCACATTTATTTCCGATCTCACATGCAAACGAGAGGGGCGTGGTTATCTTCAGACCAACGCATGCTGCACATAAGGACACCTAGATTCGGTAGATGAAGGAAGACATGGTGTCAGAGATCGCTTGCTGGCCTTATAGATCAAATTGATCAGGATATATTATTTTGGCACACATTGTAGATTTTGTAGAGGTTGGGCGGATACGTGCTCTACAGAACATATTGACCACAAAATCTTAAATTTTTTGAGACTTATCGAACACCGTGTTCGTGTGCAAGACGGCAACTGTCGAAATCCACCATGGGGCTCAACATATTCTTTCTTAGGGTTAAGAGTATCTTGATCATTTTGATTAAGCTATTGACTGGGTTCACAGTGACGATTTGAGTAATTTGTAGTTTCATAAGGGGTTGTGGTATGCTATCTTGGGAAATTTGGCTATTGCATCAAGACAACCCCAAATACGTGATTAGCCTACACATTCGGATATTGTTTTCGATGAACCCAGGCCATACAAAATGTTGCCTGAATGCCTAAATTTGTGACTAAAAGCTCCTTACATCCATGAGCCTACAGCAGCAAATATGAGATGCGACTTGAAAATCGTCAATAATGTTGAATGTTGTGTGAATTTGTGACGATTCTGGTGATAGAGGTAGATAAGTGTCCCTGTCTGCCTTCGATCTTGTGCAGCATGCGTTGGTCTGAAGATAACCACGCCCCTCTCATTTGCATGTGAGATCGGAAATAAATGTGGAGGGGTAATAAATGTGGAGTGGTAATGTGGAGGGGTAATATATGTGGAAATAAATGTAGAGTGTATAAGTCTCAAAAAATAAATAAATGTAGCATTAGGAAATAAAAGTCCCATTAAATAAATAAATGTTGTCTGTACAAAAACATTAAATTTATTATTGATATATTTATTGCCATCTTTTTTAATTTTAGGCTTTATTTCATTGCCATATTTATATGGGATAATGGCGGCGGAAGGAGGTAGAGCTGCTGCTCGCGGTAGATCAAAACCTGATATATACACGGCTTCGGATGGGAAAGTTATTGTGGAAGACGAACTCTTAAACTTTCTTGTTGTCAAAATGAAAACTATGTCAAGATGAAATTGTTTTAATGGTTGTAAACCACTTCGGCACCGAGTGGATTGAGAACTCCAAGAGAGTGCTGTTTGAACTCTGCCCAAACAATCAGCGCAATGTGACACACAAAGGGGCGCAAAAAGACGCAAACAATGTCAAAAGCTGTCTGAAACTGCTTAACGAGGTGGGTGAAAATGTCCCTCGTTTTGTGTCTCATCACCTCGACGAGCTCCCGCCAGTGACTTTCAATAGCCTGGATGTTTCTTGCCTGCTTGGCAGAATTGAACATCTTAGCGCAGAGGTTGGAGTTATGAAAGCAGGCTATGTTTACGCAGACAAGTGCCTGCGAGGATCTCCGTGCAGTAACAGCTGATATTAGACAACGCCTGTACGTGATCGAGAAGCCAGGTACGAGCAGAGGGACTGCGCCTACCCAGTCGGAGGTGAACCATGCCAGCGGAAGCGGGGAGACCACCAGCCGGGGCTCGGACAGTGCAACCCCGGCTCTTGACAGGACTATCAACGCAGCAACGGGAGCCACAAATGCGAATGGCGCGGCAGTGTCACCGACTTGGACTCGTGTGGTGAAGGAGGGTCGCCGGTTAAAACATGCCACTGGGAAGTCTCCTATGCCATCCAAACCCCGCCTGAACCCCTCTAGAGAGAAGAAGACAAGCGGGATTGTTGGAACAGGTGCTGGAGGAAGCATACAAGCCATAACAACAAAGTCGGTGAGTGTTTTTGCTACACGCTTCTCGCCTGAATTGGAGCCGCACTCACTGGCTAGTTACTTGAGAGAGAAACTAGGCCGTGACGTCACTTGTGAAAAGATAGACACTGTACAGACCCGATTCAGCTCATTCAAAATAACCGCCGTATGCAAAGAGGTGGGTGAAATGTATGAGCCGCAGCTGTGGCCTGAAGGGACTTTTGTGAGGCGCTTCTTTGAGGCGCGCAAACCCAGGGTTGCCGCATGTCCAGTGGGTGATCATGCAGGGAATGTGGTATCTGTGAACGAGACTGTAATGTAGATATTGAAGGGTTGAGATTCTTTGTGTCTATTCCAATAGGCCTATGTAATGCTAGTTTTCAATGACACAAGTCTGTGTTCTAGAAAGAGTGGTCTGGAGTCGCAGAGGTCCGATAATATCAGCTTTAATGCAGCAGTTGGAAATCAACAAGTACAGAGCTCTGGGGTTGTCTACGTTTCCCTAACCGCAACAATGTTAGGTTCACGAAGTCCAACTGGCTATCTGTCCCTGCGCCAGGATATATTATAGGCTACAATGCCGTCATACAAAATGATCAGAAGAAGGTTGAGCTTTCTCATGCGGGAGTTGTTCTTGCTGGCACGCCCCACGCTCCGGTGCCATCCCAGCCCGGCTTCAAGGTTGCTCCTGGCTCCTGAAAAGAAGAGATTATGGCACACAGTACAGCCTGTTCCCCACTCCCTAAATGAGACTATGTTTAAGCCTAAGAAAACTTCTAAGTTAAAACATAAAACATTACTTTAATAAGCACAATGTATTCTTTAAGACATGCATCCTTTATAAAGTAGTATGAACATTGTTCTTGTGCTATGATGCATTCAGTGATTAATAAGCCACAAATATTGATAACTTGAACTAGCCTATAGATAATGATAGCCCTTGATATAATTGGTGCTACACAGATGTCTGGAATTATAGAAAATGCTGTGCCCGTGATACAGCTGGTGATGACAGACCATATATTGTGCTGTAATGTATTGTATATCCTTTAATATGTCTGTGTCTCCTATGACCGGTATTAGAGTTGTGTCATACAACTCGCGTGGCCTGCGCCTCGGGCAGGGGACAAAGCGCAGCGAATTGTAATTGACAAGCTCTTGGAGAACACAGACATCTTGTGCATACAAGAAACATTTTTAGCGAAACAAGACCTAGATCAGCTGAACTCAGTCAATAATGACTTCCATGGGGTAGGGGAGTCTACAACAGATCTAAGCACTGGAATACTGCGGGGAAGAATTCCTGGGGGAGTGGCCACACTTTGGCATAAGAAATATGATCCACTGATCAGTGTGATTCGGCTTGAGGTTGACTGGGGTATTGCCATCAAAGTTGTTCATAATGACAAAGCTTTTGTTATTTTAAATGTTTATACTCCATATGAATGTTACAAAAATGAGGATGAATATATTAACCGGCTTGGTTTTATTAGCTCTTTTATTAAAGAAAACGAATGTACATGTATATTTATTGTGGGCGACATGAATGCTGATATCTCTCAATAGAAACGATGGATACAATGACAGAGGTTAGGGTGCATCAAATTAGAATTGGAAATTTTAATTTCGAAATATCAATTTGGTTTGTATTGCATTTTGTTCTAATTAACATAAAAATGACATTTGCAAAGTTTTGAGGAATTCCATTGAGATTTAGCGTTGCCACATAACACATGAATTTAAAAAAATTCAAAAAATGAGATTTTTTTTGTCTAATTGCCAAAAGGTTGACCTGGAAATGTTGAGTACAGTGAACTTTTATACAGTAACATGTTCTATAGGGTTATCAAAGTAAAAGTTGTTTGTTTGCCCTTTGGGCAACTTGGGCATTTCTCAGAATTCAACTTTCAAGATTCTCCATTTATTTGTCCTATAGACAAAATGAATGAAAGTCAATGGGACATGTTCATGTGGCCTTACCATGAATTTTGTGCAGCAGTGATGGATGTCGGACACACAATGTTTAATTTACTTTATTGTTAAACAGAAAGGGCGATACTGACACACTTAAAAGAACAAACCCTCTCTAGTGGCTAACTCACTGGCAACTAACAGGGCCTAGTGGTAAGAGCTCAAGGTCAAGGTAAAATGTATTATCCACAAGTAGGAAATTCATGTGGTCACCATTACACACTCCATTGTTAGATAGTCTGCTGCATACAAACATAAATACATAAATACAAAAGCATTAAATACAAAAACATTAAAAACATTAAAACATTTAAACATGAACTAGCTGAATGCTAGCTTATTGCTGTACACTAAATTTAACTAATTAAACTTCAAACTTATTTGCTCAGTTTGTGCCAGAGTCTGCTCCACTAAGCAACATCACAGAAGAAGAGAGAAAGAGAGAGGAAATTGAACCTGAACTCTAAACCTAGCCAGTGCCTCTCCCCCCAGATATGTCTCCCGCCACCCAGGAGTAACCGTCCTATTCAGGGATTAGCTTGCGTTTGCAGCGGCGAAGGTCTGGCTGTTGGTTGCGGTCATGTTCAACTGCCTGCAGAACATTCTGCAGGTGCTTCTCCTTCCTTGCCACTGCAACGAAGTCGGATGTGAGCTTGACGCCACGCTCGGCACAGTCATTGACCACGTTCATCGCACGTACATTGACCTCACTTTTTTTGAATGCAGCATTGGTCGCCCATTCCTTCACATCGAGAGACATAAATTCTGGATCAATGTGCAGCTGGTGCATCCCAAACCAGCAATCCTTATTGGCAAGGTCAGCCAAGCTGGTGGTTGGCAAGAGGGTGGGGAACTTTGGCTTGCCAAAGCCAGTGCCAAAGCGCTGCTCAGGGATGTGCATGGGGATATCCGCGGGCTTGTGCTCCAAGATCGCTCTGGCAAGTGCACGCTTGTCATCATTGGGCACCTTGCTGCTGAAGAGAGCCAGGGGGAGCATCTCACCCGTCAGGTACCAGCGATGCCTCTCCAGCGCCTTGATCGCTGATGCTGCAATGCCCTCATCTACAGCCTTGTATGCCTGCAGGTGGTGGTGAGTCAGGCAGCATCTACAGCTTTCTCGCAGGTCAACCACCACTTTGCATAGATGTGTGTAATGTAAATGGCAAATGCCCGAATCTTCGGCACCTGCTGCCATGTGGTGATTGTGCCCTGGGGAAGCAATGCAATGTGCCATCGTGCCTTGTGGAGCGCTCCTGGTCGTTGGAAGGTCACTGCAGTCTGCTCTTCACCATTTGCATCCAGAAACACAAGACACAGCTGCACAAACTCATAGTAGTCCCCTCGCTTGTGGTCAGGGACTTCTGTTGCGCACCTGACAAGTTCAGCACGTAAATTGCCCAGGAGAGGTTGCTCGGTGTTGCCAGGAATGTAGCAGGACCATTGGCTGCTGGATTCTTGTGGTAACAGGTTCCAGTTCTCTCTCAGACGTGTGAACAACTTACTAAATAATTGATTTTCTTTTGATTGGTGACGCCGCACGTCATCGGAAGGGAAAGGTCAGTTGAGGGAGAGGTTGAGTGAACGCTGGCGCGACTAGCTGCCGCTGCTCTCTGGTTATTTTTAAAGTTTTTATGTTTCTATGCCTCGCTTTCAGCAGACTTCCTACCCATGGTGAAAGTGCTACTGTTGATTCCTACCATGGGCCTAGTATAAATGCAATTTGTTTTCTATCGGCCTTTTTTGAACGTTCGGTTTTACGTACCTGGAATACCTGGCTACTGCTACCGCTGCTCGGTCCAACAGCCCGTGGATCATGATGTGGATCTACAACCTTGCTGTGAGCTCTGTGCTCTTGTGGACTGTCCTGTCTCTTCTAATAAATCCAGCGTCAACCTTGATCCAGTACATGAGTGCGGAGCTCCTCCAACTGCGGTCTCACTACCGTTCTGCTCCCCCGTCAGTACTGCACCGCTTTCCCTACATCGCTCGCCGGAGGTACATCCACCGCGGAGCCGGACGGAGTTATAACATCGATGACTCCACTGCCATACAGTCCATCTGGTCCTCCGGCCATCGCCTGCCTCCGAAAAACACCGGCAGGAGGGTGGACCACAGCGCGTTAGCTAGCCTAGCTAGGCCGGCTAACGTTGGCTTCTCCAACCAGCATTCTGACGTCAACTTTGGTCTACTCAACACCCGCTCTCTTACTGGCAAGGGACAACTACTGCAAGACCTCCTCCTCGACCGCAAACTCGACTGTCTCTGTCTTACTGAGACATGGCAAACTCCTGATGATTTCTCAGTTGAATGAATGTACACCACCTGGGTTTGTTTAGACCGGCAAACCTCGTCTCTCCGGAAGAGGAGGAGGTCTCGCGATACTACACCGCGAGACTTGGAAGGTCGCTCATGTTACTTTGCCTGCGTCACAGTCATTCGAGGCTGTGGCTCTTCAATTAATTGGTCCTACTCCCACTGTTTTAGTCAACATTTACCGCCCACCCAAACATAACAAGGACTTCATTGATGAATTCACCACACTTCTCACTCACATCTGCTCACTCTCATCCAATATGATTCTGCTTGGTGACATAAATATTCATTTAGACAACATTCATTTTCGGGCAGCACGGTGGCGCAGTGGTTAGCACTGTCGCCTCACAGCAAGAAGGTCCCTGGTTCGAACCCCGGTCGCTCCAGGTCCTTTCTGTGTGGAGTTTACATGTTCTCCCCGTGCCTGCGTGGGTTTCCTCCGGGTACTCCGGTTTCCCCCACCACCATAAAGACATGCTTCATGTATAAATGTGATTGAATGCTGGTTGAATGAATGTTGGTGGTGGTCGGAGGGGCCGTATGGCGCTGATTGGCAGCCTCGCTTCCGTCAGTCTGCCCCAGGGCAGCTGTGGCTACAGTTGTAGCTTACCACCACCGGTGTGTCTGTGTCTGTGTCTGTGTCTGAATGAACACTGGACTCTGTAAAGCGACTTTGAGTGACCTACAATAAAAGCGCTATATAAAACCTATCAATTATTATTATTATTAACAACAATCTTGCATCTACTAAGGACTTCATTTCATGCCTGGACAGTTTTGGTCTCACACAATATATTGATTTCCCCACCCACTGTAAAGGTCATATCTTGGACCTAGTCTGCTGTTCAGGCGTCACTCCTCAAAATTGCTCTGCTGCCGACCTCCCCATCTCTGACCACAAACTTGTCACATTTAATCTATGTCTAACACTGTCCAAAACCAAGCAATCCCGTGTCATATCCTTCCATAACATAAAAAATATCAACCTAGCTGACCTCACAACTGGCATTGAAAATCTCTCCATTATCACCCCCCCATACACCCTGGATCAGTTGGTTGATTTGTACAATCATGGTCTCAAATCTCTGCTCAACTCACTTGCCCCTGTTAAAACCCGGCCTGTCTCATTCCCCCACTCTGCCCCCTGGTTTTCCCCCCATCTGCGCCAGTTGAAGGCCAAAGGTCGTCAGCTGGAGCGTCTTTTCAATCGCACCGGACTCACTATACATAAACAAATGCACTATGCTCACATCCTCCAGTATAAAGACGCCATTTCATCTGCCAAATCCCAATACTTTGCAGATATTATCAGTTCTGGTGCTGGGAATACAAGGGCCCTGTTCTCAGTGGTCAAAAATTCTCTCCGCCCCCCTGATTTCCTTCCACCTCACTTCTACTCTACTGACCACTGTAACTCCATAATGGCATTTTTTGTCTCAAAAATATCCACCATCCACCAGCAACTGACCCCTCACACGTCTAGTCATCCGCCTCCCTTTGTTCCCAATCCCCCCCTCTCCGTACCTCTCTCCTGCTTTCAACTCCCCTCAGCGACTGACTTAACAAAACTCATCCGGACTTCCAAACCATCTACCTGCCAACTTGACCCCCTGTCATCCTCCCTGGTTATAGCCTCCCTTCCCTCTCTTCTACCCCTGATAACAGTCATTATTCATTCCTCTCTCACCTCTGGTTCCGTCCCATCCCAGTTTAAATCTGCTGCCGTTACACCGCTACTGAAGAAACCTGGTTTAGACCCCAACATGTTTCAATAACCTCCGCCCCATCTCCAACCTGCCATATCTCTCAAAAATTCTGGAAAAAGTAGTCACATCACAGATTCAGGCCCAACTCTCCAACAATAACCTCTATGAACAGTTTCAATCCGGTTTCCGCCCCCGTCACAGCACAGAAACAGCACTCATAAAAATCACTAACGACCTCCTGATGGCAGCAGACACCATTTCTCATTCCATCCTCCTCGACCGACTTGCCTCCATTGGTATATCCGACACACCCCTAGACTGGTTCCACTCATATCTCTCTGGCCGCACTCAATTCATTCAGTTAAAATCATTCTCATCCCATACCTCCCCCCTCTCCTCCGGTGTTCCCCAGGGCTCTGTCCTTGGCCCCATCCTATTCATCATCTATCTCCTCCCACTTGGTCAAATATTCCGTCACCATAACATAAATTTTCACTGCTACGCGGACGACACCCAGCTCTATGTCTCCTCCAAACCTTCATCCACCCTCCCACCCCCCTCCCTCTGTGTCTGCCTACAGGAAATCAAATCCTGGTTCTCCTCCCATTTTCTCAAACGTAACAGCAACAAAACAGAGATAGCCATCATTGGCTCCAAAGTTACACTCACCAAGCAACCCAGTTTCACCCTCTCCATTGACAACTCCTCAGTTTCCCCCTCACCCTCAGGTTAAGAGTCTGGGTGTCGTCCTCGACAGCACCCTATCATACCCATATCAATAACTCCATCCGGTCCGCCTACTTTCACATTCGAAATATCAACCGCCTCCGCCCGTCACTCACTCCCAACAGCGCCGCTATCTTGGTCCACTCTCTAGTCACCTCACGCCTGGATTACTGCAACTCCCTTCTGTTTGGTCTCCCCCACAAACTCCTTCATAAACTCCAACTAGTCCAAAACGCTGCTGCACGTATCATCACCAAAACCCCTGTCATCTGTCACATCACCCCCATCCTGCACCAACTTCACTGGCTCCCTATCAAACACCGTATCGAATATAAGATCCTCCTCAATACATTCAATGCCATACATAACCTCGCCCCCCCCATATCTGTCTGACCTCATCCAAATCAATACTCCCACCCGGTCACTTAGATCCGCCTCCTCCATCAACCTGCACGTCCCCCCAGCTCGTCTGTCCACCATGGGGGCTCGAGCTTTCAGCCGCTCCGCCCCACGCCTCTGGAACAGCCTTCCCCCGGACATTCGAAATATGGACTCACCTCTCACCTTCAAATCACACCTCAAAACACACTTATTTAGGCAGGCATACTCACCCATGGACTGAAAATCTGCTGCAAGCTCTGTGCTTTTTAAAGTTGTTTTAATTGTGTTTTGCCTTGTTCTATGCATGTTAGGCGACCTTGAGTGCCTTGAAAGGCGCCATATAAAATAAATGTATTATTATTATTATTATTATTAACAAGGTAACCTCTGGCGAGCGTGATGACTCCACCTTCAGGTCTGTAAAAACCTGGTTCAGGAGGATCTCACCAATGTGGTGCCGGCACCCAGACCAAAGCAGTGGTCGGCCCAGTGAGAGCTGTATGGCAATGCAGGCTGCTGTGAGATGGCTGGTGTTTGATGCAGTGGTGTCAAATGCCATGTTGACAACCTGGTCAGCGCAGCACCATTCCTGCAGCAACTTGCTTGTCAACCGGGCAATGATCCCTCCGCATGCCTCATTGGTCTGCTTTTTATACGCCGGGACACCAAGCAGTTTCACCCGCTCTGCATCTCCAACCACCACTGTAAGACGCTCCTCCAACTGGCGCACATTGCTGAGCATCGGTGTTAACTTGCTGTCCCAGTGTAGGGTGCACAATTGAGGTGGTGTCCACTGCTTGTGCTGTTCCTCACTGATTGTCTCCAGCACTTGGCGTCTTGCTCGGTCAGCTGTTGCGTAAGATGCAGAGAGATGTGAACATTCGCCGCCTGACTCTGCAACAAGGCCACGTGTGAAGGCAGCCTGTTGACTTCCTCCCTTGGTGACATCTTCAACCTTGTAGCCAGTGACACGACACTTGGTCGGCTAAGGATGTCATGTGGAATGAAGACGTTTGTTCCAGTCTTCTTATGCTTGTGGGATGGTTTGCCCTCAGATGGTGGATAGACGGTGTTAGTATCCTCCTCTGACTCCTCATCACTCTCCGACTCCAAGCTGGACATTGCCGTCACCTCCTCCAGCTCCTTTTCACAGCGGGACTGTCTGACTGCTGAGGCAGCTTGATGCTCCTCTCATCGCTTCACCTTGAGCTGCAGCTTTTTGTCCAATACACCAAATGTGGCCACTCTGTCAGACTTCATGCTGGCCAGGAAAGCTAGGTCTTCTGAGTTATCAATCAGCTTTTCAACATTTGGAGGCCACAGCGGAAATGTGGCATCAAGTCTGCACTCCATTTTCTCCAATTGTTTTGCTGCAGTCTTACTGAAGCGCCTGGCCTGGGAGATTTTCCGCAGCTTGTGGTTCGCATTGACTAATTCTACTATCTTGTGGCACACACGATTGTCGCTCACCATTGGGATGTTGGCTTTTTTGTAAAATGGCAGCACCTGCTTCAAGACAAGCTTGGCTGCCTCGAACTGTGACAATGCTCCATTTGCACCAGGTTTCTTGGCAGGCATGCAGCGCAAGATCTGATGACCAGTTGGCAGTTTGGCCCCGGTGATGATGCCATCCTCACTGGTGATGCTGGGGCCCAGACCAAAGACCAGGTTGCGACTGCTAGTCTGGCAGGGACCAGTTGGTGAGGGCAGCATCTTAGGAGAGCTGGATCCTGGGGTGGGTTGTGTTGTGCAGTGCCTGAGAATGAAAAGGATACAAGCTCAAGGATAGTGTTTAAATCATATCTTACCATACTTAATATCACTCAATTAGGATAAACCATTGTTGCATAAGCCTCAAATTTCTGCTGTACATAGTCTAACTTCACTATTACCGTTACATCACTACCAGAGTAGCTAGCTGTGCTTGCAAATAAAGTTGTATTTAAAATGTTAATTTACTGTAACATCTACAATGCTACTCTCAATAAACATTAGACATCTATACTCTGAATATGACATCGTCCACTCTAAAATACTGTTGATGTTAAGCTTTCCCCCATGGGATTAATAAAGTATCTATCTATCTATCTATCTATCTTAATAGCTTAGCTAAAATATATAGCTAACGTTAGATGTAATGAGCACCAAATACCTATAAATATGACTTAAATGACTAATGATAAATAAGTATACAAAGACACAACTACAGATATGATAGTAATATGTAATAATACATACCCAACACAGAAAGATCACCTCAAACAGAAAGATCACCTCAGTTTTCTTGAGCTGTAGTATTGTTTACCTCAGATCTCCATGGCGACCATTGAGCACTGTTAACCACTTTATCCAACAAAAACAGTATATAAGTTGTACTTCATTCTGAACAATGCAAGCTGAACTTTTTGGATGTCTGGGTTGATTTCTGGGTACTGTTGGACAACACCATGTATCTTTCCAGTTAAGAGAACTTGTTCCAGGTGCCTTAACATTTGCATTCCCTCCTGCTCAAATCTTTCTTTAAACTGCATGTCAGCAACATCCAGAACTTTGTAGAATTCAGTCCTGTAGTAGTCAGAAGGGGACACATGTACATGTGCAGGAGCATTACCTGTGAAGCGCTGAGGTGGGATACGGACACGAGGATAGGCAATAGGAGTGAGATGGAGTGTCTCACACATCCTTGTTGCTTTTGTGTAAAGCGCCTGAAAACTCTCTGTTTCTCTTTTTTCTTAAACTTTCCTTAACACAGGCAACAGCTGAAAGCATACCATCTAGGGTCTGTGTTCTAGTGATGGGAAGTTCGGCTCTTTTCTGAGAGCCGGCTCTTTTGACTCGGCTCCCAAAGAAGAGCCGGCTCTTTCGACTCCCGAACGGCTCTTTATTTAGGATCTTTTGTAGCCTATATTTTACCTTAACTTTGAAAAAAAATCATGGTTTATGTGTTGAAAACCCTTTTGCTTTCAGTGTTTTTATGAGAGACCTTATAATGCCTAATTCTGTGCATTTATTCTGTGACAAAACCACTCTTACATTTGTTTATTTCAATTAAACTTTTTTATTGCACAAATTAACAATAAACTTCAAACAAATCCACAGAACAGAATCAAAACCAGAACCAAACTCCAGCAAACAGCATTAGTCCTCAGGGCAGGTTGGCATTCAGGAAGATCAGATGCCTCAGCTTGGATGGGCTGATACGATTTCGCCTCTCCGTGAGTATCTGCCCTGTTTTGGAGAAGATTCTCTCAGAAGGAACTGATGTGGCAACAATACATAGTCTCCCCTCCATCACCTTCACCAGGAGTGGAAAGACTGAGGCCTTGGCCTGCCACCAGCTCAGTGGGTCTTCTGCTCTCTGGATGAGGGGCTCCTCAAGGTAGCTCCTCACCTCCATTATAGCATCAGCTGTCGGATTTCTCCTTGAAGCATCTCCTGTAGCTCTGTCATCAAAAAGCCTCCAAACAGCAGAGGTTTGCTGCTCCTCCTCCACTTGGCCCTGTAATGGTGGAGCTGGCTGGCTGCTGGGGGTGCATTTTGCTGCTGCTGCTGCACTAATCCTCTGAAGAGCTTCATCAACAGCTCTACGATCACTGAAGGCAAGTTTTTTAAACCTTGGATCCAATAAGGTAGTTTCTGAAAGGACAGTGTTGTACTCCATCCGCAGAAATTTGCGGTCCATGGCTGAACAAAGAGCTGCAACTAATTCCTTCACTTTCTGCACAGTTACTGTCCATTGGTTCTCGGCTGTCACCAGCTGCAGACCTTTGCAAAGCAGGAGCATTTTCGAGGCTGTGACATAGCTGAAGGAGAGAAAACAGCAACTTTTAGAATTTAGTTTTTTAAAAGTATGTGGCATATTATACGTGATGCATTATACTGTATGTGTTGTGTTTGCAATGTATAATAGTGACTGAATAGTAGTAGAGAAAACAATGCTTCAATGGTTCTAGGTACCTGTCTGCACTTATCTCCACAGTCACCTCCTGGAATGGTTGCAGGACGGCGCAGACCTCTTTCACCAGCTCCCATTCCTCTTGGCTTAATGGCTCAATAGATGCGTTGATGAGGGCCAGGGTGGAGATGATGGCATCTTTTATTTCAAGCATTCGTTTCAACATATCAAATGTTGAGTTCCACCTGGTGGCACACTCTTGTTTGGGCCTCAGTTCAGGAATCCCCATTTGGCGCTGTGTGGACTTTAGCTTCTGTGCTGCTACTGTGCTTTTGTGGAAAAACTCCACAACAGCCTTCACCTTATCCACGGTTGTTTTGATCACCTCAGAGCATCTCTAACCACCAGGTTTAGTGTATGCGCCAGACATGGGTGATGGGTCCACTTCAAAACTTTTATGGCTTTGGTGATGTTTGCAGCATTATCACTCACACAGCACACCACTTTGTCCTCTACTTGCCACTCTTTTGCCACTCTTAGTAGCTCCACTGCCAAGTTTTCTGCAGTGTGTCTGTCGGTGAACTCGAAGCAGTCCAGAAGGCAAGATGTCATCTTGTAATCTTCAATAAAGTGGCAAGTGACAGACATGAAAGAGCAGGTTGTTCTGGAGGTCCAGCAGTCAGTTGTCAGGCAAACTGATGGAGCTTTTGTCACCCTTTCTTGCCATAATGCACGTTCTGTGTCATATAGTTTTGGGATCATTGTTTGGGAAAGTGTTTTTCTACTGGGTAGAGTGTATGTGGGATTTAGGGCTTTGACAAAGTTTTTCATTCCTTTGTCCTCCACAATGGAAAAGGGTTGAAAATCAGAAGCTACCATTTTAGCCAACTCATCATCAATACTGTGCTGTTTGGCTGGGGTCATCAGTTTAGGTAAAAACGGACTTATTTTGCTTTGAGTTGCAGTA
This sequence comes from Mallotus villosus, assembly GCA_903064625.1. Classification (NCBI taxonomy): domain Eukaryota; kingdom Metazoa; phylum Chordata; class Actinopteri; order Osmeriformes; family Salangidae; genus Mallotus; species Mallotus villosus. Next base: position 56,815 of record CAEFZP010000145.1, on the reverse strand, counting down.
GGAGAGGTTATACTTGCACGCATGGGGTTGGCAGTAGACGTTACAGCAGCTGTTGTTCTGGTATGAGACACACCAGGATCAGTAGATGGTGAGCTGGCTTGCCCTCTCTCCTCTAACTGCACTGTAGGATGGACAGTTCTTGTATGTCTATGCAGGTTTGTGGTGGAACCTGCTCTTATAGTGACCTTCGTTTTGCAGTGAAGGCACTCTGCTTTCTTGTTCCCAATATCTTTAAACTGCAGCCAGATGCTGCTTCGCTTTCTAGTGTCACTCATAGTTAAACGACACGACAATGCAAGACGCACACACGCTCCTCAGTCCTCACCGCTCTGTCTCTCTCTTCACTTGCAGTGGAGTGAGTCAAGTGGTGTGTCTGCCCCGCCCCCTCTCTGTTTACACATCCTTAATTCTCACGTGAATGCCGCATGCTGGTCGCCATGCTGGCCAATCATAACAGACCTCTGTGAAAGTGAAACCTAAGCAGCGAATGGGCAAAAAACTGGGAGCCGGCTCTCACTCGATGCGAGCCGGCTCTTCTGATTCACTACAAAGAGCCGGCTCTCAGAGCCGATGCTTGTGCGCATGACCCATCACTACTGTGTTCTGCTCTGGAGGGACATATTCAAAACCTCCAACTCCCCTGTGATCTCCAAAGCACATACAGGACCAAGGACAACCTTTCCCTGCTGAAATGTATCATACAGCCCCTGTGCCTTACTAGCCGCATCAGACTCACTGACTGCCATCTCAGCTAAAGCCTTCATTATGCACTTGTACTGGTTTAGCACAGTGCGGATGGCACTAGTGCGGACTGTCCACCTTGTTGGACACAGAGGTCTTAAAGTGTGACATGGACCCTCACCCTCCTCAGACCTTGAAATTCCCTTAAATATGTCCTTCAGTTTCCCTGACTGCCCAAACAACACTCCCAACTCATTGACCCAATCCAGAGAATTCCGGATAAATATTGAGGCAGTACAGGACCTCTGTGTAATTAAGTTAACACAGTGGGCAGCACAATGAACATAGGGAGCCAGAGTTTGTATTTTTCTTACAATGGCCTGTGCTCCATTGTATTTGCCAGCCATATTTGCGGCCCCGTCGTATGCTTGGCCACGCAACCCAGTGATGGGCAAGTTTAGGCGCTGCAAAACATCCATGACGACTTTTGCTAAATTTTCTCCTGTTGTCAAAGAGACCTCATAAAGACCAATAAATTCTTCATGAGGGACTAGATCCTTGTCAACATATCTCAAACACATTGCCTCTTGCTCTTTTCCAGACATGTCTCGTCATCACAGAGTACTGCAGGTGTGAAAGTGATCTGATGTTTTCAACTATTTCGCGTATGATCACGCTGCTGAATAAAGTCAGGATTTCATTTTAAACCATAGCTGAAGTGTATACATCCTTTCTACCACCTGTCAACCACTTGGTTAGAGGGGTCATCCTCTAACTTGTACTTCAGAACCTGTTCAAAATTTCCCTCACCACATTCATGGCCCCTAAAAGGTAAGCCCTGCCTAGCCAACATCTGCACAGCACCAATGATTTTGAGAAGAGATCCCCTTGCTTCCTCTTGCTGTTTCACACTAACACTAGTTCAATCAGGAGAGACCTGGGGGGTATTCCATCAACGTCGCTAACGCAAGTCTCGCTAAAACGAATAAGTCTCACTTGGGTAAACGTCAACTCAGACTTAACCCTCAAACCGTTCCACTAACGTTCCGTTCCACTAACAGGCAACGCTAACTCAAGCTAGACCTCAATAAGCTTAGACTGCGCAGCCCAGATAAGGCGATCGTCGAAAAGAGGAGTTATGTCGCAAAAAGCAAAGCGTAAACCAGCAGAGTGGTGTTGTTTCAGCAGCGTAAATTGTTCTTTTGAGTTTTTTTGGAGTTGTCCCAAAAAAGGGTTGCCGCAATTAACATGACATGGGAGAAAACGTGTCAAACCATTACGACCGTTAAAAAGCGTAAATTGTACACATACCAAATTAACATATATGCATTCAGTGATTCACTGATAATTAGCGTAATTTGATGAGCTGTTTGAAACCGTTCTGACAGTAGGCTGGTTTATGGCCGATATTCTCAACACGAGATTGAGAATATAACCCCAAAAAGAACGTGGCAGCAATTGAAAATTGTAGGATCAAATTCAAAACACTGAAGAAGGCCATGGTTAATTGAACTTGATGTGGGCTAATAATGTTTTTGTCTTCACATCTTGAACACAATTAGGCCTAATCAATTAGGCCTAGCCTACTTCAAAATAACTTTGCCGCACGCATTTATTAAGATAACAAATAAAAGGGTTGTCAAAGAATGGATACGCCATAAACGATTGTAACTTGTCTAGACGCTCTGTTTAGTTTCTAAAGGCCTTATTTTATGTCACTTAACCAATGGCTTTTGAAAACTGTTAAAGTGACATTATTTCTTAACTTGTTTATTTAAATGTAGGCCTATATGTTTTTTGGAAATGAATTAAACACGTAAATCGTTCATGTAGGCTATGCACTTCAAAAAGTCTTAATTTAGGCTACGTTTCCGAACACGGACTAAAATTCACCTAAATTCACGGACTAAAGTTCTTGCGCGCAAGAATTTACTCGACGGAACTGTCTTTTCAGATTCTGTTTCCGCTTGTTTGAAATTCTTTGCAACACATATTAGTTTAGCTTGACTTTTAGCCTGACACGGAGCAGGCTAGTTCCGAAGTATAAGTTACCTTGGTTACGTAGCTTGAACTAAAATAAGCCACCTTAATGGAACGGAACTCTCGCTAAAGTAAGTGAGACTTGGCGAAATAAGTCTCGCTTTTCCTTAATCGACATTGATGGAATACCCCCCTGGGTGAGTAAAGTGATGTTTATTTACATAATGATAAATGTACTACAAGTGTTTGGAGCTTAGACCCCATAGGGAATTTCTGATCAAAGGGCGCCTGCCCGACAACCGAAGAAGAATCCCCAAAAGTGGTAGCTACAAATAAAGTCAATTAAAACATACTCACCAACAGGATGGAACCATGAAACGCTGAGGAATAAGCAACACAAACACAGAAAAGGAAATGCCGACCGAAATGGTGCTCAGCACCAATCGGTACGACCATAATAAGTACGATAGTAGCCTATAACAGAATGACCAATAACATACATACCCGGGCCGGATCATGCAGGAGATGGCAAGGCACGGACAGATCCTATAGCTACCCACGAAGCCAGACGATAGCAATGCAAGTGATGTATGCAGTAGCCAGCCAAGGCTAGAAGGCGGACGCCCTGAAATGCGATAGCCCGCCGGCAGAGGACCGACGCCAACGTGTAGCCTAATGGGTATGTACGCAATAGCCACCTAGGCTAGAGGACGCTGTCCTGAAGTGCAATAGCCGGTCAAGGCCGGGGCTAGCAAAGCCCTGAATGTGCAATAGCCAGCAAAGGCCAAGGGACCCACGCCCCCATGTACGATGTGTTGAATGCGTTAGCTATGGAGGATAGATGTCCTTATTACGTGCCAGATGGTAATGTGCGCTATAGCCAGCTAGGCTAGACAGGACGCTGTCCTGAAATGCAAGGCCAGCAAGGCCACATGAACACATGTAAAGCTAGTCTAATGGGTATGTACGCAATAGCCAGCCTAGGCTAGAGGACACTGTCCTGAAGTGCAATAGCCAGTCAAGGCCGGGGCTAGCAAAGCCCTGAATGTGCAATAGCCAGCAAAGGCCAAGGGACCCACGCCCCCATGTATGATGTGTGACATGCGTTATAGGATCGACGCCCTGATTACGTGCCTAATAGTATGTGCGCTATAGCCAGCTAGGCTAGACAGGACGCTGTCCTGAAATGCAAGGCCTGCAAGGCCGCGGACCGAAACCCCACATGAATACGTGTAGCCTAATGGTTGTATACGCAATAGCCAGCCTAGGCTATAGGACGCTGTCCTGAATGTATTATGACAACCTGCGATGCTGGAAGACCGATTCCCTTTGAATGGTGTTATGCATGCACCGGAAAGCCTGGTATTCACCAACAACGGAGAGGGCATAGATGCCTGCAGACAGAAGAAGCAGTTTACACGACACAACATTGCCACCACCACCAGTTATTTGCAAATGCACACCGAGAGTATCGATGACGGCAGCAGTAAAGGACGAACGCCTGACATGTACGCTGGCGCCCAATTGGGTAGGGGCGCACACCACAACCTGCACGGCGGCGTAGTAGCACCGTTTTCCTAAAAGGGCCTGGATACCGACCGCTTACCTGTTCTACTAATTATAACAGTAGTAACCAACCAACTGCCACTGAAACACGCCCCAAAAACGTAATTGAGTGACAGACATAGGGGGGGAAGCCAAATCAGCGTGTGCCGAAGCGATCATTGACAGAAAAATGCGACCATCGGTAAAATCAATCATGGAGGGGCCGAACCCGGCAAATCGTGCAACGAGCAAGCTAGCCCAGCTGCCGTGCCGCTAGCCAAAAATCCCCAGGGGGATAGCTACTTAAGCAGCCTACTTGAGCTCCGCATCCCCATCGGCGGCGACATAAAACAGCACGGACAATAATCGTACAGAGGAAACGTGAGAACAGCAGTAACAGAACGAACAGGATTATAATACTGTACCCGCCCCGCACACGTGAGACCACAATCGCGAAGACATGAAAGGGACCAAGCCCAACAGCGACGAATCCGCCACAGCGGAGGCCAGCCGCACGCCTACACGCGACTTCCCGGAGCGGGGAACCCCGACCCGGGCGCCGAGAAGTCCAGCGCCGAGTCCGACATCGCCCCAAAACAGCAAGCAAGCCACGGAGCAACAGCGACATAGAACGACGAAAGATCCAGCCAGCACGAACACAACGGAATCGCGCACTTGATAGCATGGACAAACTACACAGGGAGAGGATCGTATTTAAAGGCACGGGATCATGTGACAGTGTTAATTGATAGACTGGAACGCTAATCGAACTGTAGAGCGTTCTTAGCGGGGGGAGAGAGTAGTACATAACCGCGTATGCCCGAGTGCAGGGATCGGTCTTGCCTGACTGAACTTGTGCTGTGCTTCATATAGCTGGACCTGTACTGATCGATCTTCATAGATGTGCGTTGTCATGGCTGTCTTATGACTATCAGATCTCTCATGCACAGTAAATCGCTCAAGGGCTTTTTTTCCATTTTTAAACCCAGATGAAATGAATGCTGAATCAGCATTCTTGGCAAGAGGTGATGTCTCTGAGTTAAAGGCTTTGGAGCAGTAAAAGCACAATACACCCTCAACACCAGGACTCACATGGAGCCATGGGAATTTCTGGTACCACTGAGTTTGAAACTCAGGCCAAGGACTGTTTAGCAATTAATTTTGGATCTGGTTGATTGGGCTTACTGAACTGATGGCGAGTAAAAGCCATGTCTGAGTTCTCTGCTCCTCTCTCTACCATTTAATCTTCATCCTTATCCTCTCTGACCTCTCCCTCACTCAGTTCTCTTTGTCTGTCTGCTTCTGGTCTGCCTGCTTCTGGTCTGTCTTCTCTGTGTCTGTCTGCTTCGTGTCTGCCTTTTCCTCCCTCCTCATCTCTGTCTTCCTCACTCCTGGCCACATCCTCACATACACCCTAATCAAACCGTTTAAAATGAAATTGTGAATTTGATATGCGTGCACCTGGGATGAAATTAAGCACCACCCATGACACAAACACACACACATGGCCTCTCTTCTCTCATAGACCTCTTTCACAAACTGTTACATTAATTTCATTGCTCACCTGTGAACCTTCCTGCGCTCTCTCTGAAACTGATGCCTCCAGCAACTTCCTCTCCTAAAGTGGTAATAATGGGCAGTGGTAAAGGAATAGGGCCAAACAGTTACAGCTGTGGCACTAGCAAACCTATCATGAAGTAAATGCAAACAATGTCTAATGGAAATAGGCTACTGTTGTTTAATGTCAAAAATGTTCAACGCACAGCTTTCAACTTCACTTACAGGATTTCTCTTGAAAAAAGTGTCAATATTCTCCTGCCTCTTTCTTTTCTGCATCTTGATACTGCGTGACAAAAAGACGTTGCTTGTGAAGTTAAAAAGGTGCAGTTACAGTACCTTCCATCCTGTAGTTACAACTGATAAACACAACATTTTCAATAGAGCGAGTCGTACACAATATAGGGAGAAAAAGACAGTTTTCTTATTAGTAGCGACAGCTACCTTAAAAACAGTAGAGCACAAGTAATCCTAGTTAGCGCGATAGCCTGGAAAGGGGTATATCTACCAGCTTTCAGACAACAGTCAGTAGGCACCTCGCGCTAACTGTCATAGAAATATCTTACCTTATCGCGTGAGATATTAAAGAGGACGGTTGTGTGCCGCGCTCAGCTTTATATACGTATATTGTATATTAGAGTATTGTTTTGATATAAGTCTACCTCAGAAATCGCGCATGCGCGGATTATATTCCAGCCCTCTGGGCTAGCCGTCTGGCAGCCTTTCTTGACTGAAACAGAAACAGAGCGTTGCTATGGACGCAGTTCTGTTCACTCAGGCAATATAACCGCTACACACAGCCTACGACGTAGCTACGGCGGCAGTTCGACGCAAGGCGTTTGTGCAAAACTGTGAAAAAACTGCAGAAAAAGTGTGGGTGTTGAACCCTTTCACCGGGAAAAGTGTGGGTGTTAAAACACCCAGATCCCCCACGGGTGCGACGCGCCTGGTTGTATGTCTAGATAAGGACAACACAGTTTGTGTTACTTCTAACACATTACCTTTGTTAAACTATGTAACACAGATATTGTGTAGGTTTTTGTGACACTTTTGTTATGCTTACACAAAATCAACACACCTGTGTGTTTATGTAAACTTTCATTAATATAATTCAAATAAATTACCAAACGGCCATGACTACAAAATCAGAATACATTTACTACTTTAGATAAGGTACACTGCATGTCATCACAAAAATCCATAAACAAGTTAGAATTTTGGAATGACTGTTAACATCAGTGTCGACATATTCATTGAAGTCAGAGCAGAACTTAAGAATTCTGATCAATTCTGCTTGGCAAGGCAATAATGATATACTGGCATCAATGATTTCCTTGGCGGTCCTTAGTGTTCGTCTTTTTGCAGATTTCTTGCCCATCCAAGAACACAGCAGTGAGGGATTTTGGATAATCCATCATTTTACTGTAACCATGAAATAAAAAGAATTAATATGGTTTCACACAAACATTATTCATGTTCTTACGCATTAATTTAACTAGCAGTTATTTGTACAGGAGAGTAAAACCATGGGATGCCATCAAACCTTGGCTATCTTACCTAGCCTACTGTAGGGTGTTGATCACCTCAGAGAATACACAAAAAAACCTAGAGAGCGTACAATTTCTGGGGAAATTGTATCTTGTATCTGGGGATACAATTTCTGGGGAAATTGTGGGGTGTGCTTGTTTGGTTGCAGGTGGGTCCGTCCCCTTAAGTTTTTCCCTTCTAGTGATATTTTCAAGCATTTAGCCTACTCATATTGCATAATTCATTAAGAACACCCTTTGAAACAAGCAAACCCCCTTTGAAAGAAGCTACTGTAACAACGTTGTCATTGGCAATATTTCATATGGAATCGGGATTCAAACAGTACTGTCTGCTAACTGAAAATATGCCCCCCAAAACGTAAATAAGTTTGACATTCATTTAGGGGAAAATGTCTAATTCAAAAGAGGTTTGCTAGGCAAGCTGGCTGCTGTTGCTATAGCCACACTTCACTGATTGTTTGAAAGCGCCGGAAATGAGGACAGTACTACACACTGCCAGTGGCCGACCGAGTCTGACTCTGAGGCTAACGTCAAAACAAGATGTGGTCTAATGTGTTTAGACGTAGTAACGTAGTCTAAAACTGAGTAACCGTCGGCGACAAAAGACACTTTACGCCACTAAAACGTTGTATGGTCCTAAACTGTGCAACGGATAAATTCCAATACAAGCAACTCAATCGAGACCAAGACGAAACACCGACGTTTTCTATGTAGTCCAAATATTGACCGAGGCTTAGGGGGGCACATTTTTTTTAAATAACAATAAGATATATGTGAGATAAGAGGTTGTGCGTCTCGCCGAAGGCAAAGCACACCCAATAAGAAAATAAGTCAATCGAATTCAAGACTGAAGTCATGTACCTTTGTGTTTCACGTCCTAACGTCGTAAACTGCTAATGATATGCCAGTTGAAATATGCATTTTCAAACTAACTAGCTAGCGTTAACCCTAGGTAGCTTTACCTTTACAGTACATTTGGCTAAAACAGTACGTTTGGCTCATGCTTCGCTAGACCGAGGTGAACATACAAGCGCCACAGAAAAGGCAACTTGCTAACGTTAGACTAGCTAGCCAGGAACATGTGATTGCTGTTTTAGTGCCATTGGCTTACTACTATACATGTTAGTAAAACGTGTTATCGTTGTTTTTACACCCCTTGCTATTATCGGGAAAATAAACGGGAAATTTGGAAATTATTATTTTCACATATTTTCTCTTGATGCTTAGCAAAAGTACTAGTACTGTACTGTAGCTGTAGTAGTTGTATACATTATCCCTTACATTCAAAATGTGTAGTGCAAATTTAAGCAGTTGCCATAGCATGGTACATGCAATTTGACAAAATGGTACTGGGTCCAAAGGTTAGAGGCCCAACGCATGCTCGCTGACCAGATTCTGAGTGTGGAGCGAACAAATCCGGATTCCCTGGTTATCGTACTCGGCGACTTTAACAAAGGTAATCTCAGCCACAAACTCCCTAAATACTTGCTTGGGATATGTTCACGACTGCTACCAATAGTCTGGATGAACTCACAGAGGCTGTGGCATCATACGTCAGCTTCTGTGAGGACTGCTGTATTCCAACACGCACCAGGGTGAACTTCAACAAGTCCTGGTTCTCAGCAGAGCTCAGGGGGGGTATTCCAGGTAGCCGGTTTTGTGAAAACTCTGAGTTGTTTAACCCTGAAAACAGGCAAACTCCGAGGTTTCCGTTCCAGAAAGAGAGGTAACGAAACCTTTTGGTAAGTTGCCATGGTACGCTGTGAAACTAACCTGGGGGGTATTCCAGGTAGCCGGTTTTGTGAAAACTCTGAGTTGTTTAACCCTGAAAACAGGCAAACTCCGAGGTTTCCGTTCCAGAAAGAGAGGTAACGAAACCTTTTGGTAAGTTGCCATGGTAACTTACGCTGTGAAACTAACCTGGTCGCTAGCAGGTTAGTTCCATGCCAAACTCTGAGTTTTACCTATCCCCTCCCACTTTCTGAGTTTATTAGCGTTGGAAGACATGGGATATCGTTTCCTGGGTCAGCCGAGCGATCTCGAACAAAATTAAATTCGCTTAGTTATACGCCAGGAGACGATTTTAAGACTGCGATTTGATGTGCTTTAATTCCCTGATGAATGCCTAAGTTAACGTTACCGTTTCCCGTCACAATCTGTAATTTATTTGAGCAAGATTCTCAGCCCTTGGGTCTTCATCGCTAGTGTTATACGCCGTGGACGTGCACACAGAATTGACCAAAAGCTTTTTGGCACTGAAATAAAGACAAATCATTGAAATTGTAGGATTTGGTCTTCTTCGTTGCCTACAAATAACATTTAACAAAGAGTAGGCCTAGCCTTGGTTTGAAGGAAGATGGGAAACTGAACAGTGTATTAACATTAACCAAATAATGCCAATAGCCTACCAATTGCAGTTATTTGACTCTTTGGGTTAAATCAAAGCAAGAATGGTCAAATTAAGGTGAAATAATATAATCATATAATCATGTAATCATATTGCAAATGAATGAAATCAATGAAGGTTAACTAGGCCTACTGGCCTACATGGTTAACTGGCCTACATGACTATTGTAAACCAGAGATACAAAGCCAGAGCTGAGGAGAAGGTCTCAGGAGATCAATCATCCACAGAAAAATACTTCACAATTCCTTTTAATACCCAAGAACAACGATAGTTAATGGAGGTAACTCCAGTTCTATGAGTGGAGCTCCGCCCCATAGGGGAGCTCTGCTCCTATTGGTTTACCCGCTGCCTAGTGCAGCCAATGACTGAAGATCAAAAAGTATACACACCTGTCATCCACACAGGTGCCCTATAAAAGGGGGTGACAGCTGTCACTCGTCCTCCCAAAAGTATTAAATACAGCCGGGTTGAACAAGTCGAGCTGGGCCTGCAGCCCTATGGGGCTCCGCTCCACTCATAGAACTGGAGTTACCTCCATTAACTATCGTTCTATTTCGTGGAGCTCCGCCCCATAGGGGAGCTCTGCTCCTATTGGTTTAGGCGGAGCGAGCGAGGCCAGATATACCCCCAGCGAGACTAGATCTAAAAGACCCATAATCTCACAAGGCACCGAGGACAGACCTGCTGATGTAAAATATACCCAGGGTCTGTCCTCCCGGTCAGGCCGCTACTGTGACACAGAGAGCCGTCCAGGGTGAAAACAGGAGGGAGCTCACTCACCAATTCCTGTCGTTCCTCTCGCCTGCACAACAGCTAAGCTGGAGGGGCAACAGAACACATACAGTATAGACATCTCACTGAGAATGTCTGACTGTCCTACATTTTGGCGATATAACCATCATCAAGAACAACTCGCATCTAGGGCCCAAAGGAACCTCGCGAGTTGTCATCTCGCTACACCTGATCCACCAGCCATGCTGAGGACAGAATGCGCAAAAGATGAGGAGGAAACGTCCAACAGATAATATCGCACAAATGGTGAAGGCGACGACCAAGACGCCGCTTCACAAATCTCCTCCACTCCTACGCCCCTGAGGATGGCGGCTGATGCCGCCACTCCTCGGGTGGAATGAGCCCGAATGCCAGGTGGCACGGGACATCTCATAGACTCGTACGCGAGACCAATAGCCTCGCAGAGCCAGTGAGAAAGTCTCTGTTTGGAGAGTGGCAAGCCAGCCCTCGATCCACCGTAGCAGATCAGTAACTGGGGAGAAGATCTGATGCTTGCTGTGCATTCCAGATAGCGCGAGAGAGCGCGCACTGGACACAGGCTATGTAAGCGTCTTTCCTCCTCTCCGCTGTGCGGAGGTGGGAAAAAAGCTCTCAGTTCGCAGCTCTGTGCCCTGAACGCTCGGCTAATCACCTTGGGGATAAAGGCCGGGTTAGGACGCAACACTGCTCTTGTTCGATCACCCGAGATGATCAAACAATCCGCGCGTGTTGACAAAGCGCACAAGTCGCTCACTCGTTTAGCCGTAGTCAAAGCGAGGAGCAGACTCGTTTTGAGAGAAAGCAGACGTAATGACACATCGTCTAAGGGCTCGAAAGGTGGTCCACACAGAGCGTCTAACACCAGGGATAAATCCCATGTAGGTGTTGACGCTCTCGGAGGTGGCCTGAGCCTACACACCCCAGCCAGAAAACGCTTGACCAGCGGGTGGCTGAACAGTGTCGTTTTGGCGAACCCCTCGTGACATGCCGAAATAGCAGCCGCGTAAACACGAACCGTGCTCGCGGCTAAGCCCTCGTCAAACAACGATTGTAAGAAACACAAGAACATTTCGACCGGACATGAGACCGGGTCAAGGTTCTGTTTTCCACACCATTGCATAAAGGCTCGCCAGCGCGACGCGTACCCTCTAGCAGTAGATTGTGCGCGTGCACTCTGAATGGTCTGAATGACAGCATCAGACAGACCCCTGCGCTCTAAGAGTTCCCTCTCAGTAGCCAAGCCATAAGAGGGCCTCCGATCACTGGAGGGCTCTTCACCAGGCCCCCGGCCTGAGAGAGCGCATCCATCTGGTGAGGTATGGGCCAAGGCCCGCCCACCAGCATCCCCATCATCTCCGGGAACTACGGGGCTCCGGGGCGATCGGGGGCTATCAGAATGACCGACAGCCCGTCCGACCTCACCCGAGCCAGCAGGGGGAGGATGGAGGCCAGAGGTGGAAACGCGTATAGCAGACTTCTCGGCCAGGAACGGTGCGCGAACGCATCGACTCCAAGTGGAGGTCTGTCCTGTGCGCGCAGCGAGAACCACAGAAGACACTGTGTGTTGGCTCGTGACGCAAACAGATCCACCTGTGCTCGGCCGAAGCGTGCCCAGATCAGAGACACGATGGACGGTTTCAACCTCCATTCGTCCTCTCTCGGGCCGCCCCTTGACATCAGGTCCGCTCCTTCGTTGAGCAGACCTGGAATGTGCAGCGCTCTCAGAGAGCGTAGGTGCGTGAAAGCCCAAGTCCACACTTCCTCCGCTAAGCGATGAAGTGATGGAGAGCGCACCCCTCCCTGCCTGTTGATGTAAGCCACCGTCGCTCTGTTGTCGGATCTGACGAGAACGTCTTGATCCTTCAACACCAACGCGAAATGGCACAGAGTCAGTCGAACCGCTTCGAGCTCCAGGAGGTTGATGTGACGCGTCTCTGACGGTTCCCATCTCCCTCCTATCGAGCCCGCCCGACACACTCCACCCCACCCGGTCAAGGACGCATCCGTAAAGACCGGGTAGAGGGCTGTCACTCTGCCCATGTCGACTCCGCGCGTCATGACGCGCGGGTCTCTCCAATGGTCCAGATCGGCCTTGACTGATCTCGGTATCACTAGCAGTCTGCGGCGGTGTCGCACCGGATCCAACCGCAGCTGAGCGAACCATCTCTGCAGCTTGCGCATGTATAACAGGCCTAAAGGCACTACTACATGCGCCGCCGCCATCAACCCCAACAGGGACATCACCGATAGCGCGGTGATTGTGCGTGAGACCCGGAACGTGCGGAGAGCTATCGAAATAGCCTCTCTCCGTGGTGCCGATAGTCTGGCTCTCATCCCAACAGTGTCCAAATGGATACCTAGGTAGGTAAACTGTTGAGCCGGCCATGGAGCGCTCTTCTCCCAGTTGACAGCGAACCCCAACTGGCTGAGCTGGCTCACCAGTGAGGTCGCGTCCTGGATAGCTCTGTCCGGAGACTGAGCCAGAACTAACAGGTCGTCGAGGTACGCCAGAATGCGTATTCCTCTCCGCCGTAACGGTTCTAGAGCTGCTTCCACGCACTTGGAGAAAGTTCGAGGAGCCAGCGCGTACCCAAACGGCAGGCGCGTGTACTCGTACTTCTTCCCTTCGAAGGCGAAACGCAGAAATCTCCTGTGCTTCGGTTTGATAGGCACATGGAAATACGCGTCCTTCAGGTCTATGCTGATCCCAAAGTCGTTCCGCTGTACACAAGTCAGCAAACGCTTTATCGTCAGCATACGAAAGGGCCGTTTGGCCACACTCTCGTTGAGCACCCTCAGGTCTAGAATCGGCCTCATCCCCCCGTTTTTCTTGGGAACCAAAAAATAAGGGGAGTAGAGACCCGAGTTCTCCTGATCTCTGGGGACCGGAATCACCGTCCCTTTGGTCAGCAAGCTCGTAATCTCCTTCCGGAGCGCGAGTGCTTTCAGCGGGCAGGACAAGCGTGTCTCCCTCACTCCTCTGAAAGGAGGGGGAGTCCGCATGAACTGGATGGCATAGCCCTCTCTCAGTATCCTGTCTAGCCAGCTTGGCAGTGAGCATGACTCTCGCCACTCTGCATAACGCAGAGAGAGCGGGCGTGCGATCAGCTGCGGAGCCGCAGACAGGAAACGGCCGTACTCTCGTCTGACCCCAGCCGCCGCTGTGCACCGAAATGGCGGTACAGCCCAAGGTGGGGTCGACTCGAAAGGGCTGGGGCTGCGCCCCCTGATCAAGAGAGGTCTGAGCTCTGTCGTCGTTATGAGCCTCGGAAGGTCTCACAGCACGGTCAGAGCTCTGGGCGCACAGCCGCAGCGATGGCTCTTGTAACGTGACAACAGAGCCACACGCTGTGTCATGGTGCGTAGAGACGGGTAGCGGTCTGGCCACACGCTTGCTAGCTGGGCCAGATTCTGCTACAGTCATAGTGCATGACGGTCCGGCGTCGCTAGTTGAATAAAACTCACGCACCGAGACCAACTCGTTAGATGATCCCACACCAGTAAGAGTGCTCAACTCTGTACCGGTCGGGCTCACAAGAGGCACTGACTGGAATATATGTCTTTCTTGGATAAAGTATTGTGGAGGTACCAGCCTCTCCTTATCAAACTTTATTACATCAAAACACATTGGGGGGACCGAAGCGTCGATCCCCGCCGCCAGTCACGCCTTTCTCTTCCTGCTCTGGCCACCACGCCAGGCAGGGGCAGGTGGACGGGCGAAACCCGTCCTCTCCGCTAGAGCCGTGGTGTGCGGCACAGACGTCGATGGAGGGTGGGGCGCTTGAGTTGCAGCCGCATCTCTGCTCGCCGCTGCTGGTCGGCGAGGGCGCCGTTTCCTGCCCTGCGACGTCCCGGCCGAGGCCAGGGAAGAAGAGGCGGCGGGAGGCTTCCGTTGCAAGGGCATGTGCCCTGACAGGTGCTTCCTCTCCGCCTCCAACCGGGAGAATCGCTCGGAGGCCGAGGCGACTGCCGGCCCAAAGAGTCCATCCTTTGACACAGGGGCATTAAGGAGGGCGGTTTTATCCGCGTCCCTCATGGCCGTCAAGGACAACCAGAGGTTTCGGTGGATAACCACGCTGCTCGCCATCGAGCGGCCTGAACAAATCGCTGCCCCCTGGGCGAGGAACACGGCCGCCGATGTCATCCTCGCCACGAGGGATGCCTCCGCGGCAGACAGTCCCTCTGTCTTTCCCGTTGACAGCTTAGTGACCGCTGCCATGAGCGAGGCGGCGTTGCTGGAAGCAGCTGCCGCCTGCGCTCCCCAGACATAGACCTTATCGGCCAGAGAGGTCGTCAGCCTGTCCCGAGGGCTTGGCAGGGTCGCCTTCCTGCTGGTTGACCACGCGCTCGCTCCCGGAACCAGGTACGCCACCAGCGATGGTTCTAGGGGCGGGGGGCCGGCCTTTACAGCCTCCAGCATCCCGTCTACCCGGGAAAAGGGCAAAAGCGCCTTAACAGGCGCGTTGGCTGCCATCGGCGCGTCCCACGAGCCCTCGACATAGTTAGCCAGTTTAGGCATGGCGGGGCAGGCTGGACGGGTCGGTCTGGACCTCTTGGCGTAGGGCCCGACATCCCATGGGTCGTCCTGCTCCACAGGAGGGGAGACCGGCATGGGGACACCCATGATGCTCGCCGCATGGGCAATTAGGATGGGGAAGTCAGCGCTCCTTGACAGAGGAGAGGAGGCGGGGGGGGCGGGAGCCGCTTCCCCGTCCTCCTCTGAGGCCGAGCTCGACACGCCCCCTGCTCCCTCAGAGACGGAGAGGGGGGTCGAGCGCAAGACGCTCTGCAGGAACTCCTCCACAGGAGGGTCCTGCCCTAGAGCTGTCTCGCCCGCCACCTCGGGAAGGCCTAGGTCATCCGACCCTGAGCTCTCCTCATCGGAGAGCAGGGCGGAGACCACGTCCGCGAGGAGCTCTTCCACCTGGAAATACTCGTGCCGCTTATGTCTCTCCGTTTTAGAGAGACTGGCGCACTCGGTACACGCAGGGGAATCCACCAGGCCGTCTCTGGCATGCCGAGGTCCCAGACACACGAAACAAAATTCGTGGCGGTCCCCTTCGGCCTCCAGAAAACGGCACCGGCATTGAGCTCTTAAAAGAGCTTTGCGCGGCAACGGTGGCATGGAAAAGCTCATTTTACTCTTTAATCTCGTCAAAATTCAGAACAACCCGTGCTGAATTTTTTGGGAGGACGAGTGACAGCTGTCACCCCCTTTTATAGGGCACCTGTGTGGATGACAGGTGTGTATACTTTTTGATCTTCAGTCATTGGCTGCACTAGGCAGCGGGTAAACCAATAGGAGCAGAGCTCCCCTATGGGGCGGAGCTCCACGAAATAGAACTACAATCACACCACAATCTTGACCCTTTCTTATCAACATGACAATGCTACAGTAAGTTACACAATGAGATGTGAGAGCCATCAAGTTGAGACTCCATCCAGTAACTCCATAGTTTACCATATGAGAGATGGGGGCAGGTTGATACCTTAAAAGGTCAGACTTTATTCTTCTGCCCTAAGTACACCATATCTTGGTCAAAATAGAAATTCAGCAAATTCAACAATTAATATAGGTTATTGTTCCTACAAATAACATCACCTGTGACCATGCATCCTCCCGTAACTTCCAGTAAATCTTTTTCGAGATGAGTCTTTATTCGTCTACCCTAAGTAGGCCTACACCATCTTTTGGTCAGTTTTTGGCACTTTCTTCATGAGGTACAGTTTGTACAACTCATTTATTTGTAACTATATACGAATACATGAGATTACATTAGCTACATTTCACAGTTCCACATGCAAAATAGCTACACCTGCCATTAAATGAACATCTCACTGTAGCATCCATTCTCTGTTCAACAGGATTAGAATGTGCACATCGTTTGTATACGATGTAAATAATAGTAGGCTACATGGGGAGAGAACTACCAGCTACCACATAATTCTCTGCATCCATTTCTGCGGCAGCAGTCAATGTCTTTTCGTCATCATCATCTTTTGATGGAAAGCATTATGTTGGGGGAAATAGGCACCAATTCATATTTAATTAGTATCATGTCGAATATGATTAAAACCAAGGTGACATCGAGGCTACAATCACAAGCGTATAGCCCAAGCAAACTATGCATTACCTGTTCGTAGTATGTTTTTATATTTAATAAAACATTGAACATGCTATTTTATTAAGGCCACCGCTTTTTCTCCTGTAGCCTAATATTAACGGACAGTGGGGTTAAATGTTCAATGTATGGACTGGCTATTACATTCAAATGTATGCTCGGCAGCCATTGTCTCCCACGCCACTTGCATACACTGCTACAGCCGTGTTGCTTTTTTCCGGAATATGTACTCGACCATTAACACAAAATAAAACTTGAATCTGAAGTTTGGTGAAGTAGGACAACGTTTTTTGTCGCCGGGTGCCATGGTGGATCCTAGTATCGGAGCTCCATTGATGTTGGCTTTCAATAGTTCTCATGCCCGCGCTTAACTCTGAGTTGACGTACTCCGAGTTGAGTTAACTAATTCATATCAGCCTATCTGGAACCAAATTCTCAGAGTTTCCCATGTTAGAGTAACTCAACTCAGAGTTCAGGGTTAATCTCAGAGTTTGTTAAACCCGCTACCTGGAATACCCCCCAGAAGGTTGAGGTGAGAGAAGGAGGATGCATTTAGGAATGGGGATAGAGACAGATTCAAGGAGTCGAAGAACAGGCGATGAGAGAGGCTAAAGGACTGTACTCAGAGAGACTGAAGCGCCAGTTCTCTGCTTCTGTCTGGAGAGGGCTCAGGCAGATTACCAACTACAAGCCCCCCACTCCATTAACGACTCCCGTCTGGCCAACGACCTGAACGAGTTCTGCTGTAGATTTGACAGACAATTGAACTGTCCTGAACTACCCCCTCCCACCCATGTGGCCTCCCCCCTCTACAGTGACGACTCTCTCCATTCAGGAGGGTGAAATTAACAGACTTTTCAAGAGGCAAAACCCCCGCAAAGCAGCTGGGCCGCACTCCCCCCTTCCGACCAAACAATCGCAAAGTCACTATCATCAAGATCATATAGCCTACACTTCTATACTATCAGGCTTCTGCATGGCTCAGTGGAGATGTATGTGTGTACAATAGCCTCAGCATAAAGTGCATGCATTCAAAAGACAAAACAGATGCACACCTGTGCATAACTTTTTACAAACAAGATCATGTTTATTGTATCACAATTCAACATTTGATGTTGATCATTTCACTACTATATATCCTTATTATTTTATTTAAACAAATGGACCTTGGCCTCCCTTAAAGACGGAACTTATGACTACACAAACAATTATGAGGCCTAATGACCTATCTTTACTTTTAAAACATATATTAATTCCAGTAACCATTCCAACAGTAACAATTAACACACTGGAATTCATATATATGTAGGTGGTGAATCGTAGGCCGGAGACGCTTGTGTTTGTCACCGGCTTGGGAAACACCAATTCAAATCTGGTTAGATGTTCAGGAAAATATATCTGACTCCAATTTTAAGAAT
Organism: Mallotus villosus; assembly: GCA_903064625.1. NCBI lineage: Eukaryota > Metazoa > Chordata > Actinopteri > Osmeriformes > Salangidae > Mallotus > Mallotus villosus. The sequence goes on along the minus strand of CAEFZP010000145.1, from coordinate 38,787 downwards.
GTGCACAAGTGCGTTACCTGTAACCTTGAGCACCAAACAGTTAATGACATGAAACTCTGACGTAGATAAAAATAGTTTGCTTGATCAGAGCATCGACCCTAAAGTATGCGTGTCCACGTCGTCATAAAAGAACGACACGCTGTCCAGCCCTCGAGCAACTGCAACCAGAACGATAAGTCGGACCAGCAGCCATCGTCCAAGCAAACAGGATTGAGCAAGCCAGACACGGAGGATGCCAGAACGAGCAACCGGGAGATGAACGAGCGACCCTGGGGAATCACGTGCATGGCGAAATTGAAATGCCCGAGGAGAGGCGGCAGCTGCCGCTTAGTCATGACTGAAGACGCCACGAGCGACCGGGCCATGCCGCATGGGCGCTCTAGCTTCTCAGCCAGCAGGGAAGCCTCCATCTCGACCGTGTCCAGCGTGATGCCCAGAAACTCGAGGCGAGTGGCCGGCCCGAGAGTTTTCTCGTCAGAAACGCCCAGTCAGTGGAACATGTTTTTCAACAGCAGCAGGGAAGCGCCAGACGCATCGTTCGGAGGATCTACCATGAGAAAGTCGTCTAATAGGTGGAGCAGCATGGGGACCCAGACCCGATTTAACAGGATCCAACAAAGGGCCACGGAAACCCGGTTGAAGATGGAGGCTGCTCCTGCTCCCGAACGGGAGGCGCACAAAATAAACAGATTCTCCCATTTCATCCCAAGCAGGTGCCACTGTGACGGGTGAACGGGGACGATCTTGAACGCGTCAGTGATGTCGGCTCTCCAGAGACCGCAGGCGGGCATCAATGGACTGAAGGGAAGACTCCAGGACCAGAAGGGTAGAAGAGAGGGGCTTCCCTAAGAGGATCGGAAACGGGAACAGGCAGAGGAGCGACGGCAGGGCCGGCAGATGTGCCAGTGTCTGAATCCAGGATCTCCGGACGGCGCAACTTCTTTTTACGCTTCCGACCTTCAGCGGCGGCGGAGGGGGGAGCCCCGGGCGACCGGTCTCGGACAGGAGACACGCAGTCCACCCCGACGGCCAGGGCGCGGAGCTGGGAAAGCCCCAACCCAGGCGCTGGAAGGACACCCACGGCGCGCAGCCCCGCCTCTAACACAGACCCGTCGGAGCCCCGACGAGCAGCGAGCCGAGAGCTACGTCGAGCAGCAGGGGAGGCGGAACCCGGAACTGGGAGGACCTCCTCGAACAACTCCAGGTCGTAATCCGACATAGCCTCCAAAAACAGAACAATGGAGGTCCAGCCAACATGACACCAAATAGCAGTCGCGCACTTGACAGCATGAACACACTACACAGGGAGAGAATCTTATTTAAAGGCACGGATCATGTGACGCCATTGATTGTTAGGCGGGAGCGCTAATCAACCTGAACCCCAGTGAACGCCCAACTAGGTGTGATGTCACGAGAGGCTGTGTCCTGGAGGGGCGCTACATCCCTAAAAGATGGCTGCGACCCTGAACGGGCTCCCTCTGCTGGTGGAGTCAGGAACTCCATTCCCCCCCGCAATAAAGGACATTCCAGCGCACCTGTGACCGATCAGGGGCTGATGACGGGGAGGGCTGTGTAGCCTCTCGTGGCCTCACACAGGGAACGGTGGGAAGGATAGGGCGTTCTTAGAGGTGAGTAGTGTACACTAATATTAAGCCCGAGTGCAGGGATTGGTCTTGCCTGACTGAACTTGCGCGAAGCTTCATTTGGACAATATCGAGATATTTTTTATTTTATGTATCGCCCAGCCCTAGTGGAGATGGGGAGGGGGGGGGGCTCTTGGGTGGATAGGTGTTGTTCAGGACAGCCCAATTGACAGTAGAACTCGTTCAGGTCGTTTGCCAGGTGAGAGTCGTTAATGGTGTGGGGGGCTCTGGGCTTGAAGTTGGTGACCTGCCTGAGCCCTCTCCAGACTACTACTGACTGTAGTGTAGCAGTGGTCCAGTGTTCCCTTCTCTGGTAGGGCATTTTATGAATTGTCTGTATTTGGGGGAGTTTGTGGCTGAGATTACCTTTGTTAAAGTGGCAAAGTACGAAAACCAGGGAATCCGGCGAGCATACGTTGGGCCTGTGGACCCGGCAGCATGTAAACTCTGACCAAGATGAGAGACACAAACTCATGCGGTGAGTAGAAAGGTTTACAGTTTATAAAAAAGGATTCCAGATCCGGAGAACAATGTTGCAGAATCACTGTCATAGCTACACACCAGCCACTGTTAGTGTAAAAACGAATACCACCGCCTTTCGTTTTGGCGGAGAGTGCTGTGTCCCGATCCGCTCTCACGAGTTGAAAGCCAAGAAGATAAAAGAAAGTCTCTGTTTTTCACCATCAGTAGCTGAAGTTTGTCAATTTTTTGCATAGTGAACGCACGTTGAAGAGGAAAAAACTGTTCGGATCCCACGTCAGCGTAGCAGGACTTGCGCTCCGGCCCACTTTCCCCTTCTGCGGCGTTTCCCTGCATGAACAAAGCCTAGCGCGGCTTTGATAAGAATACCCACTATCTGCCACTGGAAGCAGAAAAGTGGGAAGTAAATCCACTCGAGTTGTTTCCATGATGATTATCAGTTTCTCTCTTGTTAGAGAACTCAGGGAATCCTGGCAGAACACTGAATTAACAGACAAAACAAGACAAAACAGAGTGCACTGACCGGCCGAAGGTTGCCATCAGCGGCGCCATCTTGAATCTTACAAGGGAAATCTTATGCGGGCGCCATTTCAAATCGCTGGTCCAGCAATACAACTTCTCCTTGCGGTTCGCTCCCCACCTCGGGCCTGGACATTGCTGAGCCGGATCTCATCCAGATGCTCCACTCTCCACTCCAGGCAACAGTCTCTCTTCAGGACCTACAGTTAGCTTCCAAACAGGACCATGTGCTCTCTCAACTCTGTACCTTCATCCACTCTGGATCGCTGTCGAGGGTTCTGGGTCAAGGAGGAGCTGTCATGCTGGGATAATGTCTTTGTGGCAGGCGTCCTGGCCATGGCTCATGACAGCCATTTGGGCATTGTCAGGGTGAAACAGCGCTGTCATGACCTGGTGTGGTGGCCTGGCATAGATATGAGTTTTAAACCCTGGTGAAAGACTGTCCAGCCTGCCTTGTGAGTAGAAAAAAACGGTCCTCCTGTGCCTCCACCCCTGCAGCCACTACAGTGGCCAGCCAACCCTTGGGAGCATCATCAACTTGACATTTTCAGGGAGCTTCACTGTGTCCCACACCATCAACGCTCAATTATCGTGGTTTACAATCTTCACTTTAAGTAGCCAGAGGCTGCTGCCCTTGAGCCGGCTGCGAGTAATGCACCGCCACCTCCAGCAGGGTGAACCTGTCGCCAACGTCGGATAAAGCAGCGTTTCGACAGAATGCGGAGGCTTAATACACCATTTTTCCCAATCCTGGACTAGGTCAGAGTATGCCGACCCCACCGGAACCACAAGCTGCTGTTGTACTGGTCCATACCTATGGAAGTCACTGTTCAGCTGGGGCCAGCTACCTTCCGCCTGTCACATGGATCACGTAGGCACGCAAGCCGCCATCGCCTGCTGTCTCAGACCTGGGCGTTGACACAAACCCAGATTTTATAGCTAGCGACCAGGGGGGTATTCCAGGTAGCGGGTTTAGTGAAAACTCTGAGTTGGTTAACCCTGAAAAGTGGCATACTTTGGGAGAGGTAACGAAACCTTTTGGTAAGTTTCTGTTGTGTTCTGTAATAATGTTCTATATTGTGCTACCACCGTGAATGGTAGCTAGTTTACATACATGGGGCAGAAGAAGAGTGAACCTCCATGCTACTAGTCACGTACTTTGATGCTGCTGACGGTTCTGAGTAAAGAGTTGTAATTTCATCCTGCTTGTCGTTACTCTGAAGCTACACTACACCACAGTTTCCATGGTAACTTACTCCGTGAAACTAACCTGCTCGCTTGCAGGTCTTCCATGCCAAACTCTGCGTTTCTACCTATCCCCTCCCACTTCCTGAGCCTGATAGCTCTGGTAGACATGGAATATCCTTTCCTGGTTCTGCCGAGCGATCTTGAACAAAATTAAATTTTCTTAGTTATACGCCGGGAGAGGATTTTAAGACTGAGATTCGATCTGCTTTAATTACATGATGTATACCTAAGTTAACGTTACCGTTTCCCGGTACAATCTGTAATTTACTTTAGCAACATTCTCAGCCCTAAGGCCTATATCGCTAATGTTACTTGCCATGGATGTGCACTCAGAACTGACCAAATACCATTGGAACTGAAATAACGATGAATCATTGAAATTGCCTTCTTCATTGCCTGCAAATAGAAGTCTAAAGGCCTCAATATGCTTCCAGTGTTTCCCACACATAGACTAATTTGTGGCGGTGCGCCACAGAATCAACACCGGCCGCCACATATTGCGTTTCGTTAGAATCTGTGGGAAACACTGGCTTCTGCGTCTCCGTTTACGGATGGGCGGGCCCACGGATACGCACGGATATACTTCGTTTATAGTTCTCCGTAGGCTGTGGGTGCTGAAAACAATCCGCCGCCAGAACAGTAGGTGGCGTCACAGTCTTTTGTTGAAGACGACCTTAGAGAAACCGTCTTTGTGTGGCAGTCGTCGTCGTCATCGATTGTGGATTTACTTTATTTACCTCCTCCCGGCTTTCCTCACACACGTTGAACGATGGCAACTAACAAGACAGACTGTTGATGGAGCTGGAGCTGCTTGACATGGAAGAAGAAGCGGTTTTAATGCATTTCAATAGACAACAACAGAGGAGGAGACGGAGGCGGTCTGTACGTCCACTAAATCGATCTAGGCCGACAACGGGAGAATATGTATCTCTTGTTCGACCTCTGAGGGATGTCGACGAAGAGATGCACTTTGCGTATTTCCGTATGTCGGCTGGCAGATTCAACGACCTTCGTCGTGTGGAACCACACATATGGCACACACAACATGCCGATGGATGCCGGCCAGAGACTGGCTGTGGTGCTACGAGTTTTAGCCTCAGGTGGAAGCCAACAGGCTGTAGCGGCGAGCCACAAGCTGGCATCCTCAACGGTGTCTTGCATTGTGACCGAGGTCTGCAAAGCGTTGTGGACAGCCAGACTACCTACCCTGTCCCTCCACCAGCCAGTGGACAGCAATAGCAGCGGATTTTTGGCGACTCTGGAACTTCCCAAACTGCGTTGGAAGCCTCGACGGGAAGCATTGTCAACATCAAGGCACCACCTAATTCCAGGTGTGAATTCTTTAATTATAAAGGTGCTCACTCCATTGTCCTGAAGGCAACATGCAATGCTAGGTATCGCTTCACGATGGTGGACGTCGGAGGGTATGGATGGCAGAGCGACGGTGGCGTTTTTAAGGAGAGCACATTTGGGTCTCAGCTGCTCGACAACAAGTTGAACCTGCCGCCATCAGCGTTTCTTCCCGGGACCAGGACCGATGCCCCGCACTTGATAGTTGCTGATGCTGCCTTTCCCCTGCACAACAACATCATGCGTCCATTTCCAGGGGCAAATCTGAGCAGGGAGAAGATCATTTTCAATTACCGCCTCTCCAGAGCCAGGAGGGTGATTGAAAATACCTTTGGCATCATGATGGCACGCCGGAGGGGAGGTCCATTGAGTTCCATCCAGACAAGGCTGGGGATGTGGTCAAGGCTTGTGTAGTTCTCCATAACTACCTTGCCTACACAGATGAGGCGACCACACCTGAGAGCCGCTACATACCTCCCAGCTTCTCTGATACTGACTCGAGGGGAACGGTACAGCCTGGTGAGTGGCGCAGACTGGTGGCTGGTGATGCCAATCGGTCAGAGACACCAAAGATGCCAAGGAGCCGTGGCACCAGAGCTGCTATGGGTGTGAGGAATGACTTGAGACAGTTCTTTCAGACGCCTGAGGGAGAGGTTCCATGGCAGAATGACATGGTGTTGCGTGGCACACTTGACCCCAGATCTTCACCTGATGATCTTGCCCGATACGCTGGCTTTTAAAATTGTAAATTAAAAAACGAAACTCTCTCGAAACCTGTTTGGTGTGTTATTTTTTCCTTACTTTGCCTACAAACAAGGTGAAAAACTAAAATGTCTAACAATACTAGAGTAATCTTTACAAAGTGCAAATAAGCAGTATAGTGTCATAAGTTAAACAAGTTACAATCAAACAACATGATCTTGACAACTTGGCATATGATCACCATGACAGGATGGTTGAAGCCAAAGGTATTTGCATCCATATGGCCCTGGGCATAGCCCTGCAGTGTTTCCCACAGATTCAAAAGCAATTTGTGGGGGGGTCGTTTCATACATAAAAAAAAGCTATTAAAGAATGTACAATACATTACAGCACAATACATGAACTGTCATCACCAGCTGCATCACGGGCACTGCACCTTCTATAATTCTACACATCTGTGTGCCACCAATTATATCAAGGGCTATCATTATCTACAGGCTAGTTCAAGTTATCAGTATGTGTGGCATCTTAACCACCCAATGCATCACGGGCACTGTGCACCGGTGGATATGGCAACAGGAACAATGTTGGTACAACTTTATAAAGGATGCATGTCTTAAAGAATATATTGTGCTTATTAACATTATATATTGTGCTTATTAAAGTAAGGTTTTATTAACTTAGAAGTTTGCTTAGGCTTAAACATTTTGTCTCACTCAGGGTGGGGGGAACAGGCTGTATTTGGTGTCTTAATCTCTTCATTTTAGGAGCAACCTTGAAGCCGGGCTGAGATGGCACCGGAGCGTGGGGCGTGCCAGCAAGAACAACTCCCGCATGAGAAAGCTCAACCCTCTTTTGATCATTTTGTATGACGACACTGTAGCCTATAATATATCCTGGGGCAGGGACAGATAGCCAGTTGGACTTTGTGAACCTAACATTGTTGCGGTTAGGGAAACATAGACAACCCCAGAGCTCTGTACTTGTTGATTTCCAACTGCTGCATTAAAGCTGATATTATCGGACCTCTGCGACTCCAGACCACTTTTTCTAGAACACAGACTTGTGTCATTGAAAACTAGCATTACATAGGCTTATTGGAATAGACACAAAGAATCTCAACCCTTCAATATATATAACGAAACGCAATATGTGGCGGCCGGTGTTGATTCTGTGGCGCACCGCCACAAATTAGTCTGTGTGGGAAACACTGCCCTGTTCATACATCAGACCATACATTTCATACAGACCATATAACTTAGAAGGATAGGATGGAGGGCTACTGCATTCTTCTAATAAGAGTAAATCTAGTTAATATGAACTAGCATCTTCATTAAAGCTTTTTCATGAAAAGAAGAGTGCCTTGGTCCAACCATTCTTTTGACCCCAGATGACCTGATAACGACCTGATGATCTCTACCTGTAGAGTCATCAGACATGGTTCCTGGCTTCTGTATGTCTCCTGATAGTTGACTTTTGTCTACAGCCTCGACAAGATGGATGAAGCCAAAGGTATTTGCATCCATATGGCCCTGGGCATAGCTCTGTTCAAGCCTCAAACAACATATCCTTTCATACCTGATGACCTGTTACACTGACTTTTAGCCATGTAAATAACTCTTTACAAAGTGCAAAGAAGCAGCATAGTTTCTTGGCATATGAACAGCCCTTTTGTTTAAACTGCAGGCTGTGTGAACTCGGGTGTGAGAAATGAATTGATGCTGACTTTAAGCCATGCAAATAAATAAAATCCTCAACAGTTGAATTTAGTGTGTTATTTAAAACATGTTTATTTCAACAATAAACTAAATACGCAATAGTGCAAAATAAGTCATAAAACAAACAAGGTTCAAAATAAATCATAAAACAAACAAGGTGCAAAATAAGTCATAGAACAAACAAAGTGCAAAACAAGTAATAGAAAGTAAACAAGGTGCAAAATCTAAAACTATTTACAAATCGTAGTAGGTTGAAACAGGCACAAGGTCAGCCCTGTTGTCATGCATCAGCGTGTATATACCTGGTGCATAATGTCATGTTGCCTGTCTTGGCGCAGGTGGAGGTGGAGAAGGCTCCTCGGCCGCAAATCTAGAGTACATTTCGATCCTGCGTTCCTTGATCTTCGACAAAGCATCAGCGGTGATGGCACACTGTTCTAGCTCCATCGGTCTGCTCTTTTTCTGTGAACGAGGAGATGGCGGTACCATGGAGGCTGGAGGGGTGGATGGAGACGGCAGACAAGGAGATCGCGGTATCCTGGAGGCTGGAGGGGTGGACGCAGTCAGAAACCTGGGAGGTGGATGTCATGTTTAGGTGGATGGCTCAACGGAAGCCTCAGGTTCTGAGGTGTGTGACTCTGGGGAGGCCTCAGGTTCTGAGGTGGATGACTCGGGGTCGGCCTCAGGTGGATGACTCGGGGTCGGGGGAGGCCTCAGGTGCTGAGGTGGATGACTCTATCCCCTCCCTGCATAATGGCTCCGTCTGCTTTTCACAATAATAAAAGAACAGCCTGTTAGCAATGTGAAAATTGCATTTGGCTACAATGATAAAAGTAACACAACTGCATTCATTACATCAACAATGTAAGCACTTCAAGAACAGACAGTTGGTCTTAGTTTAGTGCAGTTTGTGTTTATGACCAGAAGCCTGACCAAGCTGGCGGGTTGTGCCTATATATTTTCTATTCAAATAGCACTAGCGATTGCATAACATCTACAATGCAGGTTCCCTCGCCAGCGTTTATCCCGTATTCCGTTTTGCTGAATGTTGAAGCATACAATATCTATCTGCAGCGTGGCTCGCCCACTCTGATTACAATGCTAGCTCGAGCACAAAGAGGCTGTTCAAAAACCGGTAAATATTTACCTTAGTGTCGTAGTTAGAGGTGGTCTCCCGGTGCTTAATGTGTGGATTCAACCACGACATAAAGTTCAAGGAGGCAGGGATCTTCTTCCCTCCTGCATCGCCACTGCTGCATTTTGTGGTCTTCTTGAGCCTGACAAACTTGTCTCTAATCCATCGCTTTAAGCACTCCTTCACTTCTATACCGACCGCAGCCGAAATCTCTTTCCACGAGTTGGCGGTCATTTGTGAGTCTTTATACGTACTCAACGACGGGTTGTAGAGGTTCTCATATCTGCGGACCTCTTTAACAAGGTGCTCTTCAGTGGTGATGTTCTCCATCTTCAAGTCGAATATTTTGTGCTTTAAAAATGGCGGTATTGTGATATGTAGGGAATCAAACAGGAAATGTGAGGTTGAGAAATGTGAGATTCCGGAAATGATGTCGTTTGGAGATGATGTCCTTAGCGGACCAATCACAGCCAAGGGGGTCTGCGTAGCTCTCCGTAATTTCGACGGATAGTTCGAAAATTCAGGAGGTGCACGTCAATCCGTCAAAAGTTGTCCGAGGGCTGACGGAGAGCTCGTAGAGGGCGTTCCACGTAGACGAGGGCGTTCCCATGTCTCAGCATATATCGGCCTTAACAATGAGTATGTTTATCAGCTATTGTTCAATTTACATGATTCACCTGTGACCATGTACCGTCCTGTAACTGGTGTTTCAGCAAATCTATTTCAAGATTGTAGGGGGTCAATATTGAACAAACAACCAAAACTAATTCCCCTATGGGTTGAAAGAAGATGGGAAACTGAACAGTGTATTAAAATTAACCAAATAATGCCAATACCAATGGAATTACAGTTATTTGACTCTATGGATTAAATCAAAGCAAGAATGGTCAAAGTAAGGTTAAATAATATAATCATTTAATCATATTGCAAATGAATGAAATCAATGAAGGTTAACTCTTACCTACTCTACCTTGATTATTGTGAGATAGAAAGCAAGAGGTGAGGAAGAAGGAGTAGGACAAGCCAGGGCTGAGGAGAAGGTCTCAGGAGATCAAGAATCCACAGATGCTTCACAATTCCTTTTATACCCAAGAACAACTAATCACACCAGAATATTGACCCTTACTTATCAACATGACTAGCAATGCTACAGAAAGTTACACAATGATGTGTGAGAGCCATCAAATTGAGACTCCATCTAGTAACTCCATATTTTACCATATGAGAGGTGGGGACAGGTTGATAGCCTTACAAGATCAGCCTATATCCTTCTGCCCTAAGTACACCATCTCTTGGTCAAAATAGAAATTCAGCAAATTCAACTATTAATATGCATATAGGCTATGAATAGTCTATGAGGCTATGGTAGTTCCTACAATTAACATGACCTGTGACCATGCATCCTCCTGTAACTGGTGTTCCAGTCAATCTTTTTCAAGATTAGCCTTTATTCTTTATACCCAAAGTACACCATCTCTTGGTCAGTTTTTGGCACTTTCTTCATGAGGTGCTGTTTGTACAACTCTTTTACTTGTAACTGGGAATACTTGAGATTGCATTACATTTCACAGTTCCACATGCAGAATTCGCCTGTCATTAAATGAGCATCTCATTGTATACTGTATCCATGCTCTGTTCAACAGGATCAGAATGTGCAAATTGTTTTTTATATTCATTATTCTCATAATGCCAGTGTAACTGACAATTCCACACAAGCCTGTAAATAAAAGTACATGGGGAGAGAACTACCAGTAGCTACCATACATACTCTCAGGGCTGCCAACTCTCACGCATTGGCCGTGAGACACACGCTGTTCTGGACACTGTGTGGTTTTATGTTTGTTAAATCCCCTAGTGGTGTTCTATGATAGTGCAGCCTGCTATAAAACAGGAAGCAGCCATTTTGAAGGATCAGTCTACATGTGGCAGTCGAGCGATGATTCCCAGCTCCACAATTTCGTGTCATCCTTTGATCTGGTAGCTGTTAGACGCATTGTCTGTAAGTAAATGTTTAAGTTGGAAGTATATTGACCTAGAAAACCCTTTATTTCCAGCTTTTAGCGAGAATAATGTTTATTTCTCAACACGTTTATTTTGTACATCTACATGCTACGTTATCCCTCATGCTTAACCGTTAGCGTCATTAGGCTTTTTGCTAGCCTCTTAATTCATGTTCATTTGTTAGCATAGCCTCCATTTTGTGTCCTTTTCATACTTAATGTAGGATGTATGCTTTGTACACGTACTTCTTCGGAACTGTAATGCCAACATTTCTTTTTATTCTTGCGTTACAGTTTTACAATCTACGAGCTTCAGTAAAAATACTCAATACAGAATCCCGTTCTCCTCGAGTTATTGAAGTTCATGTTTAACTGACTGGATAGCTGGATGTTCATCTAGTGAGAACAGTACAGTAAAAAGACAGCAATACAACAAGTTGTACACATCGGAGAGCATTCACGTGGACCATCATCCGTCTCAAAGCAGCCATTAGTCACATTTAATCTCAAGATGAGTCAGAAAAGTTCCAAGACTGTCAAGGAGCGAATAGAAGCCACGCACAGTGAAGCTAACCGGGAAACCCAGTCTCTGAGTACTCGTTCCAGAAGAAGTACTTCATCTTCAAGTTCAAAGGCCATTTTTGCCGTCGCAAGAGCAAGAGCGAAAGCCATAGCAGCTGAAGCCAGAGCGTCCTATGCTCAACGGGAGATAGATTTAAAGGTTGAACAAGCCCGCTTAAAAGCCACCTTCGAAGCCCTTCAGGTAGAAAAAGAAAGAGACGCTGCTAATGCCGAAGCCGAAACGTTGGAAGCTGGCTTAGCTGAGAGTGAGCTAGGATCTGCAGCCAGAAAACCCATTCCTCTCTCACCTCAAAAACGCCTACAGCACACTGAGGAATACGTGAGGGAGCAGGCCCGCATCAAGTCAACATCCCCGCCCGTGGTGGACGATGTGGAAGGAGAGCCATTCCACTTACCCCAGATTACAGGCCGAAGACAAACTGGGCCTCCACACGATGGTTGTGCCGGACTTCCCGTTAAGAAAGAGCATGGGATGGACACCATGAGAAATCAGCCTTACAGTCAAGAACAAGCTCCCACTCCCTTCAGCCAAACCCCATTTAGGGCACAGTACGACAGAACACCCACCAACCATGATCTCGCCAAGTGCCTAGCCCGCAATCAGCTAGTGACATCAGGCATAATCACCTTTGATGATAAACCAGAGAACTATTGGGCTTGGAAATCGTCTTTCGAAAGCGCCATCGCTGGTTTAGACCTAACTGCAGGAGAAGAGCTCGACCTTCTCAGTAAATGGCTTGGCCAAGAGTCTTCGCAGCACGTTCGCAGGATCAAGGCAGTCAACATCAGACGCCCACAAACTGGCCTTGACATGGCTTGGGAGAGGCTGGAAGAGACGTACGGCTCACCCGAAGCCATCGAGCGAGCCCTTTTCTCCAAGCTAGAGCATTTTCCAAAGTTGACTAACAAAGAACCTCAAAAGCTTCGCGAACTTGGAGACCTGTTGATGGAGGTTGAAGCAGCGAAGCTAGACGGCTACCTACCTGGTCTATCATACCTGGACACATCCAGGGGGGTTCACCCTATCGCAGAAAAGTTACCATATAATCTGCAAGAAAAATGGACGTCGTTCGGGTCAAAATACAAACGCAGCAAGAACGTCAGCTTTTCTCCATTCACTGTGTTCGTTGAGTTTGTGTGCACAGAAGCTAAAACACGTACTGATCCCAGCTTCAACTACCCTGTGTCTCACACACCATCAGACAGAAGAGAGAAGTCAGACAGGTTTACAAAAGCATTTGCATCTGTCAATAAGACAACTGTGACCCCATCTAACCATTATGGAGGCGAGAATAAATCTGTTGATCACAGTAAGCTCTGCTTCATCCATGGGAAGCCCCATCCGCTGAGTAAGTGCAGAGGCTTCAGGGAGAAGACCCTCGACGAGCGCAAACAACTTCTCAAAAATAACTCCATATGCTTCAGATGCTGTTCAGCCACAGACCATTTTGCAAAAGACTGCAAGGTGGAAGTGCAATGCGGAGAGTGCCAGAGCGATCGTCATCCGTCAGCTCTCCATCCAGGTCCTGCACCATGGTCTTCCAGGCGCTTCCCGTCCTCTCCAGAGAACGGCGGGGAGGGAGACAGGGTCGAACCTCAGGATGTTACTGCAACATGCACCCAGGTATGTGGACAAGGAGTGAGCGCAAGAGCATGCTCTAAGATATGTCTCGTCAATGTTTACCCAGATGGGCACCGCGACAAATCTAAGCGGGTCTATGCTATACTTGACGAGCAGAGCAACAGATCTCTGGCGAGATCAGAGTTCTTCAACGCCTTCAATATTCAAGGAGGGGAGTTTCCATACAAGCTGAAAACATGCGCAGGACTCAAAGAGACAGCCGGACGAAGGGCCCATGGTTACATCATTGAGTCAGTCGACCAGAAAATCAGTCTTCCGCTACCCACCCTTCTTGAATGTAACCAGATTCCCGACAACCGATCAGAGATTCCGACTCCCGACGCAGCGTATCATCAGGCTCACCTGAGGAAGATCGCGAATGAGATACCACCTCTAGATCCGCAAGCAGAGATACTCTTGTTGCTCGGCAGGGACATCCTGAGAGTCCATAAAATCAGGAAACAAATCAATGGGCCTAACAACGCTCCATTCGCTCAGAGGTTGGACATTGGATGGGTAGTAGTCGGCGAAGTCTGCCTCGGGGGGGCTCACAAGCCATCTGAGGTGAGCACCCTCAAGACTACCATATTGGAAAATGGTCGCCCAAGCTACCTGCAGCCCTGCACCAGTCAAGTGCAGGTAAAAGAAAGATTTGAACACAACCCAATCTACCAAGCGTTGCCAGTGGTTTCCCAGACGATTCACTGTCAACGGCAGAGGAGGAGAACCTGGGTCAATTCATCTTTCAGCATACTACCAGGGATCACAAACTCGCCCCCTCCATAGACGACATGAGGTTTCTGCACATCATGGACAGCGAGGTCCATCAAAACGACTCAAACAGCTGGGTTGCACCTTTGCCATTTAAGACACCCAGACAAAGGTTACCAAACAACAGAGACTGTGCCTATAATCGTCTTGTCTCGCTCCGTCGGACCTTGGAGAAGCGCCCCCAGATGAAGGCACACTTTCTGGAATTCATGGAGAAACTTCTCAAGAACAAGCATTCAGAGGAAGCCCCTCTATTACAGGATGGCCAAGAAGTCTGGTATCTCCCCTCTTTTGGAGTCTACCATCCGAAGAAGCCGGAGCAGATCCGCGTCGTTTTCGACTCAAGTGCAGCCTATCAAGGGGTCTCCCTGAACGACGTGCTTCTCCGAGGACCGGACATGAACAACACTCTCATTGGTGTGCTCATGAGGTTTAGGAGAGAGCTTGTCGCTATCACTGCCGATGTCCAGCACATGTTTCACTGTTTTGTTGTGAAAGAAGACCATAGAGATTTTCTGCGCTTCCTGTGGTATCGCAACAACGACCTCGACAGTGACATCGTGGACTACAGAATGCGCGTTCACGTCTTTGGGAATAGCCCTTCCCCAGCCGTCGCCATCTACGGCCTAAGGAGGGCAGCGAGGGAAGAAGAAGATGACTTTGGCAGCGATGCAAGAAGGGTAATCGAGAGAGAGTTCTACGTCGATGACTTGCTGAAGTCATGCCCCACCGAAGCGGAGGCCATCAGTATCCTCAAGCGAGCTCAACAAATGCTTGCAGTCTCCAACCTAAGGCTACACAAAGTGGCCTCAAACCGACAAGCCGTAGTCGATGCTTTTAGCCTTGAAGACCGAGCCAAAGACGTTCAAGATCGTGATTTCTTCACAGACGATATGCCACTGCAACGGACACTGGGAGTGTCATGGAGCATAACAGCAGACATGTTCGTGTTTCAAGTTGCCGCCGAACAGAAACCCTTTACCCGGCGAGGAGTGCTATCAACAGTGAACAGCATATACGACCCCCTTGGCTTCCTTACCCCAGTAACAATACAAGGAAGGCTGCTCCTCAGGGAACTCTCTACACAAGCCGAAGATTGGGACTCTCCGCTTCCTAAGGATATGGAAGCAGAGTGGGACAGATGGAGGGCCTCTCTCCAGGACCTCCAACATCTCAAAATTCCGCGAGCTTACACGTCTACTTCAACCAGCAATGCTCAGCTCAGGGAGCTATGCATCTTCGCAGATGCATCAGTGAAGGCAGTTTCAGCCGTGGCCTACGTCAAGGTAACCAACCATGCTGGTAATGTAGAAGTCGGCTTTGTCTTCGGAAAGGCTAGGCTCGCCCCAAAACCGGACCTTTCTATTCCTCGATTGGAACTCTGTGCCGCAGTGCTTGCCGTCGAGATAGCGGATATGATACTGGAAGAAATGGATCTGAAGTTCGACAGTGTTAAGTACTACACCGACAGTAAGGTGGTACTTGGCTACATCCATAATCGCTCCAGGAGGTTCTACGTTTACGTGAACAACAGGGTTCAGCAAATTCACCAGTCCTCTACTCCAGAACAGTGGCGGCATGTTTCCACCGATCACAACCCAGCAGACCATGGTTCTAGATCCGTACCAGCATCGCTTTTGGGGAGTACGACATGGCTCACAGGACCAGCCTTTATTTGGAAACCATCTTTACTTGAACCAGCACCTCAAGAGACCTATGATCTGGTCAATTCGATCTCAGACGTTGAGATACGCCCACAAGTTGTGGTTCACATCACTAATGTCACTAAGGACATTCTGAACACGGCACGCTTTGAGCACTTCTCCGACTTTAATACTCTCATTAAGGCAGTAGGACACCTACTTCACATTGCCCGGTCCTTCACTCAAGCTCGACGAGGAGACAACTGCCATGGGTGGCACATCTGCCGCAAGAGTCTGACAGAGGAGGAGTTGGAGAAAGCTAAGGAACTAGTTATCAAGAGTGTGCAACATGAGTGCTACTCAGAAGAGCTAACGTGCATCGAAACATCACTCAACCTTCCTCTCTCCAGCGGTCTGCGGAAGCTGCACCCTTTCCTTGACAGCACTGGAATCCTCAGAGTTGGAGGTCGCATCACACAGGCAAAGTTAAGCATAGACGAAACCAACCCCATCATCGTTCCAGGCCGTCACCATCTGGGAACCCTCATTGTGCGTCATCACCACCAGGCCGTGAAACTTCAAGGCAGGCATTTTACTGAGGGCGCCATCAGAGCGTCTGGAATATGGCTGGTTGGAGCTAAACGAAGCATTAGTGGTCTGCTCTTCAAATGTGTGACCTGCAGGAGGCTCCGCTGGAAAACAGAGCACCAACAGATGTCAGACCTGCCAGCTGAGCGACTACAGGTGGCACCACCTTTTTCCTACGTGGGAGTCGATGTTTTCGGACCTTGGGAGGTGCTTTCCCGCCGCACCAGAGGAGGGCATGCCAACAGTAAACGTTGGGCCGTGTTGTTCTCGTGTATGTGCACACGAGCCGTGCACATCGAGATCATCGAAACTATGAGTGCGAGCAGCTTCATTAATGCACTCAGAAGGTTTTTTGCTATCAGAGGACCTGCAAAGCAACTACGCTCAGACTGTGGCACCAACTTCGTGGGTGCTTGCCGAGAGCTGGAAATGGATGGGTCCCACTCCGACCCGCAGAGCGTGGAGAAGTATCTGGAGACGCAGAAATGCACCTGGGTATTTAACCCACCTCATTCGTCTCATATGGGCGGCGTGTGGGAGCGGATGGTCGGAGTTTCACGTCGCATCCTGGACTGCATGCTTCTTGAAGAGAAGTCACGTTTAACTCATGAGGTCCTGACAACCCTCATGGCTGAAGTCAGCGCCATCATCAATGCAAGGCCTCTCATTCCTGTATCTTCTGATTCAGAATCTCCTGTCATCCTTTCTCCCCTGGTACTCCTGACCCAGAAAACTGGAGCTCCTCCACCTCCACTTAGCGACTTCAAGAAAGGAGAACTTCTCAAGGAAGAGTGGAAGCGAGTCCAGAGTTTGGCAGACACATTTTGGACTAGGTGGCGCCGGGAGTATTTGAGCACCCTGCAGAGCCGGCGGAAATGGGTAGACAAGAGGCCTAACCTCAAGCAAGGAGACGTGGTCGTAATGAAAGATTCTCAAGCGAAGCGGAACCACTGGCCTATGGCCATCATCACAAAGACCCTTCCGAGCCAGGATGGGTTGGTAAGGAAAGTGGGTCTCCGCGTGATCAAAGAAGGCAAGCCAAAGGTTTTCTCAAGACCTGTTACGGAGGTGGTCCTTCTTCTGTCTCCGGAAGACTCTTTAGATTAGTAGGAGTTATATGGAGTCTTTTCAAAGACCCCAGGCGGGGAGTGTTCTGGACACTGTGTGGTTTTATGTTTGTTAAATCCCCTAGTGGTGTTCTATGATAGAGCAGCCTGCTATAAAACAGGAAGCAGCCATTTTTGAAGGATCAGTCTACATGTGGCAGTCGAGCGATGATTCCCAGCTCCACAATTTCGTGTCATCCTTTGATCTGGTAGCTGTTAGACGCATTGTCTGTAAGTAAATGTTTAAGTTGGAAGTATATTGACCTAGAAAACCCTTTATTTCCAGCTTTTAGCGAGAATAATGTTTATTTCTCAACACGTTTATTTTGTACATCTACATGCTACGTTATCCCTCATGCTTAACCGTTAGCGTCATTAGGCTTTTTGCTAGCCTCTTAATTCATGTTCATTTGTTAGCATAGCCTCCATTTTGTGTCCTTTTCATACTTAATGTAGGATGTATGCTTTGTACACGTACTTCTTCGGAACTGTAATGCCAACATTTCTTTTTATTCTTGCGTTACAGTTTTACAATCTACGAGCTTCAGTAAAAATACTCAATACAGAATCCCGTTCTCCTCGAGTTATTGAAGTTCATGTTTAACTGACTGGATAGCTGGATGTTCATCTAGTGAGAACAGTACACACGCATTTCAACCATTTCACACGCTCTCACGCCACACCTTGTATATCTCACGCTGAAAAGGCAACGCCAACCAAGTAGCCAAGCTAACGTTGTAAACAGTAATGGACGAGGTTCACTGAGTAAAGCAACATTGATAACTTTAATAAGCCGTTTTCAGTTGTCATGCATGTTCTCTTTCTCAAACACAAGTGCGTGTACCAAGGTTGTTGCCACGGAGACAACCCTAAACAATCATTTATTGTTGTGGAGTTAGCTAGATTAAGCTGATGCGAAAATAATAAAATGGATGGGGAAAAGAAGAAGAAAAAGCCAGGTAAAAAAAGAAAGCTCTGTCACTTCATAAATCTAGGTTCCTGCAAGGGTGGAAAAAATATGTTTTCTCAAAATGCCTGAATCTTTTAGGTAGAAATTTGGATTGTAATTTCCGGAAAATATTACAATATGAGACCAACGAAATGTTTATATTAGCCTACAGAAAGCACAAATAACGATTTTGCACTGAAATTAATGAAAAAAATGGTGCAACTTTTTTGAAAAGTTGGCAGCCCTGTACTCTGCATCCATGTCTGCGGCATCAGTAAATGGGCCTCATTCACCAAATGTTATTAAAACCAAATTTGCTCTTAAACCCCACTTACGCAGTTTTCACAAAGATTCTGGCATTCACCAATGTTTTCTTATTTGGGATTTGTTCTTAGGTAACAACAGAATTTACGCACACCAAAGAGCACTCTTACGCACAATTGAGAGCTGACATGTTTGCGCAAGATAAGTAGTTATGCCATTCCGTCCGTTCTAATTTAAAATAGAATATTTCTCTCCTTTATAATCTTGCAACTAATAATTTGTATAATTTTGCACATAGTTATGTTTGTTTTAATAAATAGACACTACACTTACCAGCAGAGGTGGGACCAAGTAATTTTTTGGAAAGTCCCAAGTAAGTCTCAAGTCTTTGCCCTCAAGTCCCGAGTCAAGTCCCAAGTCAAGACAGGCAAATCTCAAGTCAAGTCCAAGTCCTGTAGTTTGAGTTTCGGGTCCTTTTGATCACAGAGTAATAATATATTTAAACAGATCATGTATGCTTTTAAAATCTGTATTTATTTATTATAAGTACAAGTATAACTTGTATAAGTGCAGTTGAAATTGCAGAAAAAAAATTGTGCTGACATTGCACTATTATCCAAGTCATTTTTAACATTTAACTCATATTTTGAAAGAATATTCTTCATTTTAAACCACTCCTTTACAGAATGAACACATTTGAAAAAACAAGTGCAACTGTAATTATTTGTACAAAAGTGCTAACATTGTATTTTGCATTTTAACTAGTTCCATAGCAGTTTCTGTCCTGTATTTATCTCATCTCATTTATTTCACCTTATATTGTCTATGTGTGTGTACATGTGAGAAACGTAACAAATACATGAACATAACAATGAACAGGGTTGTGCTTTTTATATGTCAGGGCCCTATGCTGCATTGCATTTGCAAAATTGGCCAAAAGTCTGTCACTCATTTGTGCACGATGGGGACGTAGTATGATTCCACCATGGCTGAAAACTCGCACCACTGGAGCACTGGAGGCAGGCACTGCCAGGACTCTGATGGCCACTCGGAACAGTGAAGGAAGGGTCTTCATGTTCAATGCCCAGAACAAAAGCGCGTTCTGTCCTTCGGCTATGTCAAGGTAGTGACTCAGCTGTAGTGATGGAGTGGTCCCAACATCCTTCTTCTGCCTCTTATGGTATGCAGCCCTTCTCCTTCTCTAAGGTTCTTCATCAACAAGAGGCACAGGTTGCTCAGTCTCTGCAGCATCATGCAAGATCAATTCAGACAAAACATGTAAAAACAATAGCATAAACAAAAGAGCCCTTATTACCATTTGTGTTGGTGATGCAGTGTGTTAGACTGAAATACTTAATTATTGTTGCAGTCAATTATATCAGATTATGTGGGGAAAAGGTACACTAGACTCAGTAACATTTACCTTTAACACGTTGTACCACCTCTGTCTTGGTGTCACGACTAGGGTTGCAAAGGGGCGGAAAGTTTCCGGGAGTTTCCACGGGAATTTTGGCTTGGGAATTTTGAAAACAAAAATAAGCCAAAGTTTTTTTGCAAAAGCATATAACAGGGAACTTAAATGTAGTTGAGAACAAGTCTATGCACACCTAGCTCAGCTGGACCCTGAATGCAGCTGGTTGGAAACATTGTCTGCCAGAAACATAAACATAAAAAGTCAAAAATGACATTTTTAAAAGTTGTATTATAAATGTTTGCATGCATGTCTGCTTATGACAAGGTAAATACAGTTACATTACCCCAACATTTCCAGTTTATTCCTGTTAATTCCCATTTATTCCCGTATATTCCCGTTAATTCCCGTGGAAAGTTTCCAACTTTGAATATTCCCGGAATTTTGCAACCCTAGTCACGACTGACCAGGACATGGGGCTCCACCCACAATAGAGAAAAGGCTGGATCCAACGCAGCTGCTTTGAGGTAGACTGGATCTGAAAAGGGGGCAGTGATCCCATCTTGTGTCCTGGCCATTTTCATGTTGATGAAGATTCCAAGAAATCTTTTGTTCAGGGATGCCTGGAGACTTCTGACCAGGCCACTCAGGAAACAGACTTGAGGCTTCATCTTCTCAAGGTGGTGGTTGAGAGACAAGATGGATGGAACAACAGCACTGATTGTGATGACCTTCTCCCCGTGTCAAATCAGTTGCTTCTCCAAATGGCTTCAAGATGTCCACCAACTCCTTCAGCAGATTCCACTCCCGTGCTGTGAATGACAACTCCCTGTGCCCAGCCTTTTCCAGAACAGCACCAAGCTTTAGATGATTGAACTGGAGAACTGCCTTCACTTGCCTCAGTGTTGAGTTCCATCTTGTGTTGACTGCAGCAGGGATGCCTTTCTGTTCCCCAAATTCAGCATCAAACACATCTTTGGATGTTGTGCTTGTGTGCAGCAGTGAGCTGAGTTTTGATAACTTTGAAAGAGAAGGAGATGCCACTTTTGTTTCTTTCAAACCATCTCCCACCACTAGCTGAAGAGTGTGCGCAAAACACAGCAAGCGCTGTTTCTTTGCCATAGCAACATCTACTGTTTGCTGATCTTCCAGGGTTAAGTCACACCAGAGCTCAGGGTCATCAAGATGATCTCCGTCATCGTCATCCTCTTGTTCACTGGGGAAGCACACAGTGAATGCTTTTCGCATGTTAGCAGCATTGTCACTAATAATGTAGTCCAGTTTATCTTTAATGTTGTATTCATCACATATTGCCTCAAATTGGTCAAAGATTCTTTCAGCTGTGTGTGAGCCTTTGAAGCGCTCACAGGCCAAGAGCTGTATCCTCTCTGCCTCTTTCTCTATCCAGTGACACCAAGGAATCCCCTCATCTTTCGGTCAGACCAAATGTCCACAGTGACTGAAACATGGTCAGTGTTGCTTGATTGAGTTTTTAATTTTGAACGTTTCTCTTCAGCGAGGTTCTCTGTTTTTGATGTCTGTGTTCTGCGACATACTGGGCTATACTTGCTGTCAAACACTGTCAGAAAGTGCCGAAAACCCGTTTTCCACAATAGACAGGGACAAGTTGCAATCAATAATCAAGTCGGACATTATTGCATTGGTGATAGCTTTCTGCTTTGGATGGCTCATGCTGTAATGCCCTACACGATTGTCCAGGAATTTCGAAATTGAGGGCTGCTGTGGTTCATTTGGGATGCTTTTGTTCATCTGGTATTCTTCAAATCTGCAAGATATGTTACGGGGTGGTGGTGGTGGACCCAAGTGCACAACACAGACAAGAAAAACTGAGGGATGGTCCAGAGGGGTTTAATGATGGGGAAGTGCAGAGGGGAATGATGGTGACGGAAAACAAGCAGGACGGCAGGGTAGGCTGTGCAGGGTTTGGCTGGGAGGCAAGGTTGGTGATCCTGGAGGCACAGGCAAAAAACAAGTTAGGAACGAACAGATATCACAATACTGGCAACCGGGAGCGTGACTACCGAGGAAGACAAACTATTATCCGGCGATGAATGACGAGAAAACCAGGGTTGATAAACTGCAGGGCTGATGAGTTGATGGGAGACAGGTGTGGAGATTGAGGCAGTGAGGGGGTAATCGGAACTGGAGACCATGGCCACACCCACAAACAACAAACCGCCACTAGGGGGCAGAAGGCATGACAGTACCCCCCCTCCGACGGACGCCACCTGGCGGACGCCCAGAACCAGTCGGGTGAGCACTGCGAAAGTCACGAATGAGTGACGGATCGAGAATATGGCGCCTGGGAATCCAGGACCGTTCCTCCGGACCATAGCCCTCCCAATCCACGAGGTACTGGACCCCACGACCACGGCCACGGACGTCCAGCAACCGCCGGACCGTGTAGGCAGGGTGATCATCGATGACCCGAGGGGGCGGCGGAGCAGGAGCAGGCAGAGACAGAGGACTGTCAGAGACGGGCTTGAGCAGGGACACGTGGAAGGTGGGGTGCACCCGAAGGGAGGCAGGGAGCTTCAGACGGACAGCACAAGGGTTAACAACCGAGTCAATCTCGAAGGGTCCAACAAAACGGGGGGCAAGCTTCTTGGATTCCACTCTGAGTGGGAGGTCTTTAGCAGACAGCCAAACCCTCTGCCCGGGGG
The DNA here is from genome assembly GCA_903064625.1 of Mallotus villosus. NCBI lineage: Eukaryota > Metazoa > Chordata > Actinopteri > Osmeriformes > Salangidae > Mallotus > Mallotus villosus. The sequence goes on along the minus strand of CAEFZP010000145.1, from coordinate 16,373 downwards.
TGTAAAGAGGAGCAGGGACACGGCGGCTGTTGGCGTGCCGCTGCGAGCGGCCCGAGGCACGGAGCAGGGCAGTGCGGGCACGCCTCCAGGTGTGCCGGCAGCGCCGCATGTGAGCTTGGACAGAGGGGACCGTTAATTCAGCCTCCTGGGATGGAAACAGGGGTGGTTGGTAACCGAGGGAGCATTGAAAGGGGAAGAAGCCAGTAGAGGCGTTCGTGAGGGTATTGTGTGCGTACTCAACCCACGGGAGCTGGGAGCTCCAGGTAGAGGGGCGGTCTGAAACAAGACATCGAAGGGTGGCCTCCATCTCTTGGTTGGCTCTCTCTGCTTGGCCATTGGTTTGGGGGTGGTAACCGGAGGAGAGACTGACAGCGGCCCCGAGGGCGGAGCAGAAAGCCTGCCACACCTGTGATATGAACTGGGGTCCACGATCGGACACTATATCCGAGGGGATGCCATGCAAACGGAGAACATGAAGGACTAGCAGGTCGGCGGTCTCCCTGGCAGACGGGAGTTTTGGCAGGGCAACGAAGTGGGCGGCTTTGGAGAACCGGTCTATAACCGTGAGGATGGTGGTGTTGCCCCCGGATGGGGGGAGACCTGTGACGAAGTCCAAGGCTATGTGAGACCAAGGACGACCGGGGATAGGTAAGGGACGGAGAAGGCCAGCCCGGGGTCTCGTGGAGGACTTGTTCCGAGCGCAGGTGGTACAGGCAGAAACAAAAGAACGGGTGTCCGCGTGCATAGTAGGCCACCAGAACCGTCGTCGAAGAACATCCAGGGTGCGGGTGATGCCAGGGTGGCAGGTTAGACGGCTAGAGTGAGCCCATTGGAGCACCTTGGAGCGGGCAGAGTCCGGAACGAACAGGCTGTTGGGGGGACCGGTACCGGGATCTGGTTGCAGGGTCTGTGCCTGTGTGACCAGGGACTCAACCTCCCATGTGAGGGCAGCAACCAGGCAGGAGGGAGGCAGGATGGAACCCGGATCGGATGTGTTGTCCCCGACAGAGTGCAGGCGGGATAGGGCATCTGGCTTGACGTTCCGGGAGCCTGGACGGTATGTAAGGTGGAACCGAAAACGACCGAAGAACAAAGCCCATCTGGCTTGACGGGAATTAGAGATAGATTAGAGATTTCTTTTATTGTCATTTCAAATGAAACGAAATGCCGTTTCTCGCTAGTTCATCATACAGTGTTTAAAAAAATAAATAATTAAAAATTATCAGACTCTCATAAAACAACAAGCAAACACAGACATATCAATAAAAACAGACATCAGTCTGAATAAAGTGCTGAAAGAATGTTCAGGAGTGTCCTTGACAGTTTCCTGTCAGTCTGTAGTACCCAAGTTAATGGTGGTGGGGGGGGTGTTTGTGTGTGTGTGTGAGGGGGAGGGGGAGGGGGCACAGTCCATTCAGGAGCCTTACAGCCTGTGGAAAAAAGCTGCTCAGCATCCTGCTGGATCTGCAAGGAATGCTCCTGTATCTCCTCCCTGATGGCAGGAGGGAGAACAGGCTGTGTGAATTCAGACGCTTGGCGGTCTGTACATAGGACAGGTTCTTGTGGTCGGTCCACACAATGAAGGGCAGCTCGGCACCCTCCAGCCAATGACGCCATTCCTCCAGTGCCAGCTTAACAACAAGAAGCTCCCTGTTCCCTACATCGTAGTTCCTCTCTGGAGGAGTGAGTCTCCTGGAGAAGAAGGCGCAGGGGTGCAGTTTCTGGTCTGCAAGAGACCGTTGGGAGAGCACAGCCCCTACCCCTGTGTCAGAGGCATCAACCTCCACAACGAACTGGAGCTCCGGGTCCGGCTGGATCAGGACCGGGGCAGATACGAAAAACCCCTTCAACTTTTGGAAAGCAGCCTCGGCCTCTGGAGTCCAAGAGAATGGTGTGGATGTGGAGGTAAGGGCTGTGAGCGGGGCCGCAATGTGGCTGTAGCTGCGTATGAAACGGCGATAAAAGTTGGCGAAGCCCAGGAAGCGCTGTAACCGTTTCCGGTTGTCTGGAGCAGGCCATTCTGCTACTGCAGAGACCTTGGCGGGGTCCATCTTCACCTGACCCTCAGCTATGATGTATCCCAGGAAGGACACAGAGGGAACGTGGAACACACACTTCTCAGCCTTGACAAAGAGCCTGTTCTCCAAAAGGCGTTGAAGGACCCGACGCACATGTTGCTCGTGTTCAGCAGGAGACCGAGAAAAAATCAAAATGTCGTCCAGATACACAAAAACAAAACGGTTCAACATGTCGCGGAGCACATCATTGACCAGGGCCTGAAAAACGGCAGGGGCATTGGTTAACCCAAAAGGCATTACGGAATACTCAAAGTGTCCAAGGGGGGTCTTGAAAGCGGTCTTCCATTCGTCTCCCTTACGGATGCGAACCAGGTGATAGGCGTTTCGTAGATCCAGCTTGGTGAATATGGAAGCCCCATGAAGGGGGATGAATGCAGAGCTTATGAGGGGTAGAGGATACTTGTTCTTTACTGTGATGTTGTTGAGACCCCGGTAGTCGATACAGGGGCGCAGGCTCCCGTCCTTCTTCCCAACGAAAAAGAACCCCGCACCCAGGGGAGAGGAAGACGGACGGATAAGGCCAGCAGCTAGTGAATCCTGGATGTACTCCTCCATGGTGACCTGCTCGGTGCGGGAGAGGTTATACAGCCGACTGCTGGGGTAGGGAGAACCGGGTAAGAGGTCTATGGCACAGTCGTAAGGGCGGTGGGGAGGCAAGGACAGGGCGCGCTGCTTACTGAAGACAGGGGCTAGGACATGGGGCTCACGCTGATGTAGAGGGGGACCTGGGGTTGGGCCAGGATCAACAGGGGGCTGGTGAGGGGGTTGACACTGAAGAGCGGCCAGGACAGCCGAGATCTCAGCCAGGCTAGTCGAGACGGACTGAAGGGCTGAGTCGTGCTGCCCCAGGAGGGCTCCTTGTTGGGTTATGGCATGGCGAAAAGCGTCTCTGTCGGCTGGGTCCATTCTGGCCGGATAATACTGTTACGGGGTGGTGGTGGTGGACCCAAGTGCACAACACAGACAAGAAAAACTGAGGGATGGTCCAGAGGGGTTTAATGATGGGGAAGTGCAGAGGGGAATGATGGTGACGGAAAACAAGCAGGACGGCAGGGTAGGCTGTGCAGGGTTTGGCTGGGAGGCAAGGTTGGTGATCCTGGAGGCACAGGCAAAAAACAAGTTAGGAACGAACAGATATCACAATACTGGTAATTGATCTAAGCAACCGGGAGCGTGACTACCGAGGAAGACAAACTATTATCCGGCGATGAATGACGAGAAAACCAGGGTTGATAAACTGCAGGGCTGATGAGTTGATGGGAGACAGGTGTGGAGATTGAGGCAGTGAGGGGGTAATCGGAACTGGAGACCATGGCCACACCCACAAACAACAAACCGCCACTAGGGGGCAGAAGGCATGACAAGATATTAAAACGGATGTCAGAAAATCCCTTATAGCCACAAATGAATTGTATTGTAACTACTCTTTATTACTCATATTATTAATATAAATCTTAACATTGTGTGAATATGAATTGTGTGTGTGTAGTAAACATCACGTTAGAGTTGCTGCTGTAGCAGATTACAGCACTGGTCATGTATTGTAAAATGTATTTCGGGATTTGTGAAGTTAACTTAACCAAAGTATGAATAAGGGAGTGAACTCGCAGTGGGCGCAATAGATTACCGTGTGTGCAATGTAACGTTAACAGTGAATTTACAGCCTCGCAACAAAGAAAAGTGAGCTTTCATTCAAAATTTACCGTTGTTTGTGCAACTTCAAATGTCGAACGAAGTTGGAAGTTGTTGCGTCTCCGTCTGAAATCTTCGACCCGCATGTTTTGCAGACTGCACTTCGTTTTTTGTTGACCACCTCGTAGTTTTTATACCCGAACGAAACTGTCTTTGGTATAATTTTTTCCCTAACTGGCGCGTTGTTTGACAGTTGCTCTTCATTGATCTAATTTGATTGGATGTTGTGCCGACAGCACGTACACACACACACACACACAGACGCACACATACACAATGAAAGATACAGAGCGTTCCTTAATAACATACTTTTTAATATTTGGGTTTTGGGGAAAGGAGCAAGTCTTATCAAGTCAAAAGGCTCAAGTCCAAGTGAAGTCACGAGTCATTGATGTTTAAGTCCAAGTCGAGTTGCAAGTCTCTTTACATTTTGTCAAGTCGAGTCTAAAGTCATCAAATTCATGACTCGAGTCCAAGTCATGTGACTGGAGTCCACACCTCTGCTTACCAGCGACGTGCAGTCAGGGTAGGCACTGCCTACCCTGCAAAAATTCAAACTTAAAAATGTTTATTTAATAAACTAGTATTTTTATTTTTACTATTGATTCTTGTGATTTATAGATAGATAGATAGATACTTTTATTATCCCGTGAGGGAAATTCAGGTGTCCCTCACAGCTCCTCCAACACTCCTCCAGCTAGTCACAGACAACACGACACAACACAAACAAGGAGCCTCGGGAGCCATTCCGCAAATGCGCGGATGCCGATCTGGAGCTGATCATCCCCTCTGCCATGTACCGGCAGGACCGTCCAGCAGCCCCCGCAGCGCGCGGCTCAGTACCCTACGGACACGGCGCTCCACTGCCAGTCTTGCAGCCCAGCAGTTCAGCAGTCCCTCAGACAGACTGCCACTCGCCGTGTCATGGCAACCAACCCAGCCATCCAAACAAAACAAAAACATTCTAAAAATGCCGTCGGTGTCCACTCCGCTCCGGCTGGCCTCAAAAACAAAAACAGGTCCAACCGGCCAGCGAGACCACGAAAAAAACATTCACCAGCACACCATCCCAACACAAACAAACTCACCACAACAGAACAAAAACAAAACCGAGAAAAAGTAGACAAAACAGCAAAAAAACGAAGAGCTGCTACGACAGCTGCCAGCTGAAGGGTTGAGATTCTTTGTGTCTATTCCAATAGGCCTATGTAATGCTAGTTTTCAATGACACAAGTCTGTGTTCTAGAAAGAGTGGTCTGGAGTCGCAGAGGTCCGATAATATCAGCTTTAATGCAGCAGTTGGAAATCAACAAGTACAGAGCTCTGGGGTTGTCTACGTTTCCCTAACCGCAACAATGTTAGGCTGGTTCACGAAGTCCAACTGGCTATCTGTCCCTGCCCCAGGATATATTATAGGCTACAGTGCCGTCATACAAAATGATCAAAAGAGGGTTGAGCTTTCTTATGCGGGAGTTGTTCTTGCTGGCGCGCCCCACGCTCCGGTGCCATCTCAGCCCGGCTTCAAGGTTGCTCCTAAAATGAAGAGATTAAGACACCAAATACAGCCTGTTCCCCCCACCCTGAGTGAGACACAATGTTTAAGCCTAAGCAAACTTCTAAGTTCATAAAACATTACTTTAATAAGCACAATGTATAATGTTAATAAGCACAATATATTCTTTAATACATGCATCCTTTATGAAGTTGTACGAACATTGTTCCTGTTGCTATATCCACTAGTGTACAGTGCCCGTGATGCATTCGGTGATTAAGATGCCACACATACTGATAACTTGAACTAGCCTATAGATAATGATAGCCCTTGATAGAATTGGTGGCACACAGATGTCTGGAATTATAGAAGGTGCAGTGCCCGAGATGCCGCTGGTGATGACAGATCATATATTGTTGTTACGTCCCCAGTGCTCCTGTGTGTTTCTGTGTCCGTATGTTTGTTTGTACTTGGTTTGTGTGGGGGGGTCTCTCTTTAGGTTTGGGCGAGGTGGCTTCTGATTCGTCGCATCCTTGATCAGGACTCTGCTCCGCCCGCCCCCCCTTGTCAGTGGATGCAGCTGTGACGTGGCCTACACAAACCCCAGTGATTGTCCAGCTAGGGAGCTTGGATGACTGCTGGTTATGTGGTTTGTGTGCTGCTGGGAAACATCATTCCTGACTTTACTTGTGTGTTGGAGTATCTATATTTGTGTGTACATTGTTTATCATTTGGGCTAACACCTTTTTGTTTTGTTCCAAGGGGGAGAAGGGGAAAGCTACGTGCTTTAGGCAAGAGGCCCTGGGGCTTACACTACCCGCAGAAACACCTTGTCTATATACACTAGGTAAGACCTGGGCCGACCAACCCCTGTATTACTGGGCAGAGCGCCAGTCCTACGGTGCTAGTTAGGGTAGAAACTGTGAGAAGGTAGGGATAGGAATTGTTATTTTGCTTTCTTTGTTTTGGTCGTGCCCAGCCCCTTTTTCCCTAAACGTTTGGTTATCAGTAAATAAAATACTGTTATCCGTTACTCAACTGTTTTCTCTTGTGTTCTACACCACGACTTCACACTCCATTCGCCTAGCCCTGGGGTTCTTGTGCGCAGTAGGGTGTTGCGTTCCCTCTTTCGGGAGGCGTGCGTAACAGATTGGGGGCTCGTCCGGGATCTAAGCGATCCACAGCCCTGCTGCGCTAAGTTCCGTTGGGTTCTGGTGATTGGGGTGTGTTTGACGTGGTTGTGAGCCTTGGGTGTTTTGTTTTTGTTTTGCTGTGTTTTGTTAGTATTGTGGCCTTGTTAGTTTTTTGTTTGGAATGGCTACCTCGGCCGTGTCCGGTTTTATTGAAGACCCCTCTGTAGTTCGGCTTGAGGCGGCGCGCATAGAGGACCTTCATGGCATAGCCGACCACTATGGTCTGGTAGTCCCGAAGCAGGCCCGTAAGGCTGAGCTTTTGGCCTCGGTTACAGATGGCTTGGTGGAGAAAGGAGTGTTGTTCGAGGTAAGGGAGGATAGCAAGACACGTGCGTCTCCTTCTTCTCCGGATAGGCTGTCCTTGGTAGGCCTAGGCAGTGCTGCTTCTGGTTCAGCTAAGCTCAGGATGAGGATGGTTCGGTTGGAGAGCGAGCTAAAAGAGAGAGAGCAGGCCAGACTTTTTGAGTTCGAGTTGGCTAAAAAGAGGATAGATGCCGATGTGGAGGTGAGGGTTAGGATACGACAGCTAGAGATAGAGGCAGGTGTTGGTGAGGCGCCCTCACCAAGTCAGACGGCCCAATTTGACGTATGCAAGAACATTGCACTGGTACCGCCCTTTCGGGAGGCTGAAGTAGACAGCTACTTCTTTGCGTTTGAGCGTGTGGCGGCCGCGCTACATTGGCCAAGGGATGTTTGGCCTATTCTCATACAATGTAAGCTAAGTAAGTAAGTAAGTAAAGTTTATTTATATAGCGCCTCTCGCAGACCAAGGTCACAAAGCGCTTCACATTAAAAAACACAATAAAATACAATAAAACGACACATATACAGAGTCTGTTACAAAGAAGAGTTTCCTAAGAACGTACAATATAATACTATACAATATAATACAGAGTACATGGATCTAGAAGGCCTGTCTGAACAAGTGCGTCTTAAGCTGACTCTTAAAAATATCCACAGAGTCCAGAATGCGCAGGGACTGGGGCAGCTGTCTGGGAAGGCCCAGGAGGTAGTGGCAGCGCTTTCCCTGGAAGACAGTCTGCAGTATGAAATATTCAAGGCAACTGTGTTGCGTGCATATGAGCTGGTCCCCGAAGCCTATCGGCAACGGTTCAGGAACTTCAAGAAACCATCTAACCGCTCATATGTCGAGTTTGCTAGGGATAAGGAATCTCTGTTCGACCGCTGGTGTTCAGCCAGTAAAGCCACTACATTTGCTGGAGTTAGGGAGTTGAGTTTACTTGAGGAGTTCAAGAATCACTTGCCTGAGCGTATCGTGGTTTACCTAAACGAGCAAAAGGTGGTGACCTTAACCCAGGCAGCGGTTTTGGCTGATGAGTATTCGTTGACACATAAAACAGTGTTTGGTGGGTCTGGGATGGAGAGCCGTGTGGTAGCGCCAACAGCTTCTCGTGTGCAGTATGGCCCCTATGACGGTAAACCCTCACCTGACGAACGGGAGTGCTTCTACTGCCATAGAGTAGGCCATTTGGTTTCAGATTGTCCGGTTTTGAGGGGTAAGAGACAGTCCTCACCCCCTTCCGCTAGAAAAGGTGTCGGGTTAATCCGAACCGCAGAACTGTTAAAGCCTGACGTCCTGTACGCTCCGTTTTTGTCTAGCGGAAGCGTTTCGCTTAGGGAGAATCTAGGTCACAGTAAGAGAATACGGATCCTGCGCGATACTGGTGCGGCGCAGTCAGTGATCCTCGCAGGCGTGTTACCCTGGTCTGATGAATCGTACTGTGGCTCACATGTTCTCCTCCAGGGTTTTGAAATGCAAACGGTTTCTGTTCCCTTGCACTGGATCCATTTAACGTCAGACGTGGTGTCGGGACGTTTCCGGGTTGGTGTGGTACCTCGGTTGCCGGTGGAAGGAGTCACCCTACTGCTGGGTAACGACATTGCAGGTGGTAATGTGTCTCCAGTTTTATAGGTTGTAGACAGGCCAAAACCTGAACCGGCTGACGACGAATTGGTTCAGACTTTCCCCCATGTGTTTCCGGCCTGTGTTCTAACAAGGGCACAGTCTCGCAAGCAGGGAGACGTGGTGGACTTGTCCGATTCAATCTTTATACCTAAGGTGCCTTCTGTGTCACATGTAGAGTTCTCTCCAGCGCAACAGAAGGGTGTGGAGTGCAGAGTCGCTCCCCTGTTGCATGACGCTAAGCTGTCGATCACCCCAGACAAGCTGATTGAATGGCAAAAAGAGGACCTTAGTCTTCGGAAGTGTTTTGACGCAGTTAGCTCCTCTGAGGAGGAACGTACGGACCCTTCGTACTTCATGGAAGCAGGTGTTTTAATGCGTAAATGGACAGCACATAAGACGGGTCAGGACTGGGATATGGTTAGGCAAGTGGTTGTCCCTACACCGTTATGACAGCAGGTGCTGTTCCTGGCTCACGACCCTGCTTGGTCTGGACACTTAGGGATAACTAAGACCTACAACAGAGTCCTCCGACATTTTTTCTGGCCGGGTTTGAAAACCGATGTTGTACAGTACTGTAGGACGTGTCATGTGTGCCAGCTTGCAGGGAAAGCAAACCAGCCTGTTCCTCGTGTGCCACTTCATCCAATTCCTGTGGTCGGGGAGCCATTTGAGCGTGTGATCCTCGACTGCGTTGGGCCGCTCCCAAAAACTCGATCAGGTAACCGATACCTGCTCACCATCATGTGTTGTGTAACTAGGTATCCTGAAGCTGTTCCACTTCGTAATATCACGGCTAAGACCGTGGTTAAGGCATTAGTTAAGTTTTTTTCTACGTTTGGACTTCCAACAGTGCTCCAAACTGACCAAGGGACAAACTTCATGTCCAAGTTGTTCTCTGCTGTGTTAAGTAATCTGTCCATCTCGCACCAGGTCTCTAGCCCTTACCACCCTGAGAGCCAGGGGGCTCTCGAGCGCTGGCACCAGACTCTTAAGGCGATGCTAAAGAAATACTGCATGGACACCAGTGCTGATTGGGATGAGGGAGTGCCTTTTGTTCTGTTCGCCATCAGAGAAACGGTACAAGAGTCTTTAGGCTTTAGCCCTGCTGACCTTGTCTTTGGACACACACCACGTGGTCCGTTAAAGGTGTTGAAAGAGCGTGTCCTGTCTGATTCACCCAGCAAAACACCTACAAATGTGTTGGAGTTTGTCAGTCGGATGCGGGAAAGGCTGCATGCTGCAGGCCGGCTAGCTAAAGAGTCTCTTGCCTCCACACAACAACGCATGAAGGTGCGGTATGATAAAAAAAACAAAAGACCGTAGTTTTCTGCAAGGTGACCTAGTGCTGGCTTTACTGCCAGTTCCCGGCTCTTCACTTTCTGCCAGTTTCTCTGGTCCATACCTGGTAGAGAAAAAGCTCAGTGACACCAACTATATAATACAAACCCCTAATCGTAGACGCTCTTCACGCATGTGTCACATCAACATGCTGAAGGCTTATCATGTGCGTGTCTTCCCCAGCAGTAAGCCAGCGTGGCAGTGGTAGTGTCGGATGTGGGCCTGTACGAGAGCAGTGATGATGGTTTGGAGTTGCGTAACACTTTGCAGAAGTGTGAACGCCTTTGTAACTCAGAGATGTTGCAGAAGCTACCCTCAATTATGGAACATCTGGACGAACGTCAGGTAGCTGATCTTGACTCCCTAATACATGCTTTTCTTGGTGTGTTCCAAGATGTTCCTAGGCGCACCTCTGTCCTGGCACATGACGTGGATGTTACTCCCATTCGACAACATCCGTATCGGGTGAACGCCCGAAAAAGAGAGGTGATGAAAGGTGAGGTGGACTATTTGTTGAGAAATGATATGGCTAAGCCCAGTAATAGCGCGTGGAGTTCTCCATGTATTCTGGTTCCTAAGCCAGACGGTACGTCCCGCTTATGCACTGACTACCGTCGGGTTAATGCAGTCACGGTGCCGGACTCTTTTCCGTTGTACCTCGTACAATTAAACTCAAAATAAAAGTACATTTAGTTATGTTCTCTTTCTTATTTTTAACCAAATTACATCTAATACCTTTATCAAAACTCTTAAAAATCCATATTCATTGTGTCCTCTTCAAAACATCAGTGTTTAACCAATCATCTCTTCACATCCACAAAACGTTCTCTTGTTTCATTTCATAACCTTCCATATTATTAATTTAATTTGTTACGTTTGATTTTAGTTTGCAAATGAGTTAACCTAACTTTCATTAGGATTAGTTAACATAGACTCGCCATTGTTCTCCAGAAGCCTATCTCTCTCTTTCTCTTTCTCTTCCCATCCCCACGCGCTCTCAACCTACCATCTTGTATTCCACTCTCATCATAGTTAGGACTGTACACTGTTCAACTCAATCTGACTCCACTCCAATATGACAAATATCTTGTATAGGAGAGGACAAAAAAGAAGCACACTCCTCTCTATATTTATTCAACACAATCTGACTCCATTCAAATATTACTTATAAGGAACTTTAACCCCTTCTCGACAGGACTCAAACCAAGTCACTTCTAACCCACAAAACCCACACAACCCACACAACCGGTACCGGGACTAACAGTTTTGACACACAACACAGAACAGGGACTCTAACCCTTGAGACACATAAAACACAGAACAGAGACAAACTCAGTAAGATTAACTAGTGGGACTTCAACCCTTTTAGAGGACTTTCACCTCAAGGCCTTAAACCCTCAGTAAGATTAACTAGTGGGACTTCAACCCTTTTAGAGGACTTTCACCTCAAGGCCTTAAACCCTCAGTAAGATTAACTAGTGTTGATTTCCCACCACTGTTGCTTGACTAGGTACGATGAGACGTAGTAATCATCTAAATTTGGTTCTCAGTTCCGAATAGCAGTACTTTGAATAAACAGGCGTCTGCTTACCTTTTTTTTGTTGAGGCGCGCCTGACGATTACGTCTGCCTCCTCGTACCGGTGTATGGCTCTCTCTCCCGATCTGTCGGTCGGGCTGGGACCCTCCGGACTCCCTCTTTTCAGCGTCGGGTCACCAATTGAAGGGTTGAGATTCTTTGTGTCTATTCCAATAGGCCTATGTAATGCTAGTTTTCAATGACACAAGTCTGTGTTCTAGAAAGAGTGGTCTGGAGTCGCAGAGGTCCGATAATATCAGCTTTAATGCAGCAGTTGGAAATCAACAAGTACAGAGCTCTGGGGTTGTCTACGTTTCCCTAACCGCAACAATGTTAGGGCTGGTTCATGGAGTCCAACTGGCTATCTGTCCCTGCCCCAGGATATATTATAGGCTACAGTGCCGTCATACAAAATGATCAAAAGAGGGTTGAGCTTTCTCATGCGGGAGTTGTTCTTGCTGGCGCGCCCCACGCTCCGGTGCCATCTCAGCCCAGCTTCAAGGTTGCTCCTAAAATGAAGAGATTAAGACACCAAATACAGCCTGTTCCCCCCACCCTGAGTGAGACACAATGTTTAAGCCTAAGCAAACTTCTAAGTTCATAAAACATTACTTTAATAAGCACAATGTATAATGTTAATAAGCACAATATATTCTTTAAGACATGCATCCTTTATAAAGTTGTACAAACATTGTTCCTGTTGCCATATCAACCGGTGCACAGTGCCCGTGATGCATTGGGTGGTTAAGATGCCACACATACTGATAACTTGAACTAGCCTATAGATAATGATAGCCCTTGATAAAATTGGTGGCACACAGATGTCTGGAATTATAGAAGGTGCAGTACCCGTGATGCAGCTGGTGATGACAGTTCATGTATTGTGCTGTAATGTATTGTACATTCTTTATGATATAGGAGTATAGGTTCGGATTAGTGGACTTCGGGAATAATAACCGAGAAACGTTACTCGCGATCTCAATAGAAGGGTCAAATAAATGCATTTCCCAGCCAACAAGGGAGCCTTGACATCTACAGTGAAACTTCTTATGTAAGTAGCTGTGTTTTAGGGCTGCAACCAGTAGCGGACTGGCCATCGGGAGTACCGGGAGAATTCCCGATGGGCCGAAGCACTTCTGGGCCGGAGGGCCGCTTGCCTTATTTAATTTGTTTACTAGCCTACTAATACAAATTTCGTCAGAAGATCGAGCGACACGGTTGGCCAGCAACACGGTTGGCCGGCCCTCCTTTCCCCCAGGACGGTTGGTCTATTCCAAATGAACGTATGCAGCCCTTACGGGCTGTCACTGTTGTGTGTAAGCGGCACTAACTGACAAATCGAAAGCTAGCTAGTAAAGACAATATAAAGATGGAAAACCAGGCTAAGAAACGTAAACGTAATTACCTTCACTAGACAATGTTTGCCAATTGGACAAACGGCTATACGGTTTGTTTGTTTTACATCAAGCTCCAAAAAACGTTTTTTGCTCAAATCAGCCCCAAAAAAATGCTCGCGCGCTATGCACGCTCGCATTAAGCGTGGAACTACCTGACATCACATCAGCCACAGAATTAGCATGCATTAGCAGGGCGCTCGCTGTGATGGCGAATACGGGACCGGTTCTGGTGGGCCGGTGTGGATCAAAGTCCAGGGCCTATTTTTACTCCCAGTCCGTCCCTGGCTGCAACTAACGATTATTTTGGTAATCGTTTAATCTATCGACAATTTTTTCGATTAATCAACTAATCTAATGATTATTTCCCATAGCAAATTAAAATAACGACTCAAAATGTTGGAATTTGAATTTCAAATGTATTTGAGTAACAAATATAATCATCATAATACATAAATTAAATAGTAATACAAATTAAAGTGGCACATCTTTTAAATCAAGTAAGTAGTCAGGTGTCCTAGGGGGTTGTGTGTGTGTGAGGGGAGGGGGGCATGGATGGGGGCGGAAAGCTTCAGGGGCCTATTGATTAACATGGTACCTGGAAAATCAGGAGGTAGCATGGAATTTTTTTTCAAGGCAAGCGTGGGAACCCTGATACTGTCGTTGCCATATAAGATGAGGTATCTCGATCAGGCCTGAACAAGCAGAGAGGAGAGCAGAGGAGGGGACAGGACCAATTAAGTCCAGGATAAAACAGGGACTGATTCCAGTACTTCCAGTAGCTTTATTTTAATAAATACTGTTGATTAAGGGTTTTTTTTCTCCAATTCTGCTCTTATTCACTGAAATATATAGTATTTTCCCCAACAGACAAAAAGTGAGTAGATAAAAATATGCATGTAGATTGAGCTGCAGAGTAATTCAACAATACAAGCAATCATACAGGGTATAATTGAAGTTGGAGAAGACTACACCAAGGTTAAGACTGTCATTACTGTAGATTCTCATTGACAAATCACATTAACCTTAGTCTAAGGGGTCTATCAAATTACCTCTGTTCAGTTTCAATTGACCATTGTGATTATAGTTTCCACTCTCATTTATGGAATTGTAATAACTTGTTTCATTATTAACTAGTCACTGATTCTTGATAGATTGAGTACGTAAAGGCAAATAGTTAATTTCTGATCCCACAATAGAATCCATGTTAATATCTTATGAGTTATTAATTAATGCATGTGTTTCTGCTGCTTTACCAAAGATAAATTATTGAAGCGTGAAATTAGTAGTTATAATGTCATAACCGTTAACATGACTTGAAATTGGAGTCCATTCTTGGAGTGATGTGCTTATGAAATGCCAAGTCGTGCCTAAAGCCATCATGCTACAATGCAATACCTCTCAGTATTGATTTGGAAGCCTGAGCACCACGGTGTATGAACTGCATGATGTCAACTGAATTCACGCCAGAATTTGCTCAATTAAATATAGTTTGAGGCAAAGGTAGTTCAAGGTCTTGTCCTGGCACAGATATACAACAGAGGCCTTGGGCTGAGAGGACACAGTGCAGCATATGGCCTATTTGTTCCACAGTTAAAGTATGAGCATGCAAAAACATTAGACACAGCAAAGTCAGACTGTACACACACTTCGAGAGATATGTTGGTGTAAATCTATTGTTTAAATGCATATAGATATTGAATTGTTTAGGCAGTGTCTATGCTTTTACCATTGACAGTTTTGGTGGAAATTCTAACGATACTGTGTACTTTGAATAGTCAAGATGCTGGATTAATACAATTTATTTATTTTGTACCGTACTAACAAGAGTACAGTCATGACGGAGGACACATACTACAAGTCGTTCGAAAGAGTGGTGGCATCTACCCCAAATGGTCATCTGTCCCTTTAGGAAGTGTCAGCTAGCTTTAAAGTAATTAAACCAATCTACTACAAACAAACCCCCAAAACCTTATAATCCTTTGAACTCAATTTAATTACAGTCGTATGCAAAAGTTTAGGCACCCCTCTGAGGCTGCATGATAATTTCCTGTCTTCACCAAAAAAGATCAATATAATATTGTAATATTACTTTTCTAGTTAACACTGAGTGCTGGGGTGTTTTCCAGACAAAGATATTTGGTGTAGCAGTATTTAGTTGTGTGAAATTAAATCAAATGTGAAAAAAAGGCTGTGCAAAAGTTTGGGCACCCTTATCATTTATTTGATTTGAATACCTCTGCCTACTAAATGCTGATTAACTGCAACACATAGTTAGTCTGATTAACTCGTTAAGCCTTCAATTACATAAAAAGGTGCATTCAATCATTAGAAAGGGTATTTAAGTTAGCCAATTGCAAGTTTTGCTTCTCTTTGATTCTCCTCTGAACAGTGGCAAAATGGGGGCATCAAAACAGCTATCAAATGATCTAAAAACAAAGATTGTTCAGCAGTATGGTTTAGGGGAAGGCTACAAAAAGTTATCCCGGAGGTTTCAGCTATCAGTTTCCACTGTGAGGAATGTCATTAGGAAATGGAAGGCAACAGGCACAGTTCTTGTTAAGGCCAGAAGTGGCAGGCCAGGAAAAATAACAAAGAGGCAAAGGCGAAGAATGGTCAGAATGGTCAAGGACAACCCTCAGATCACCTCCAAAGAGCTGCAAGGTCATCTTGCTGCAGATGGTGTCACTGTGCATTGCTCGACCATTCAGCGCACATTGCACAGAGAACAGCTGTATGGGAGAGTGATGCGGAAGAAGCCTTTTCTGCACACGCGCCACAAAAAGGCTCGCTTGAGGTTTGCCAAACTACATTTGAACAAGCCAGGCTCATTTTGGAACAAAGTACTGTGGACTGATGAGACAAAGATGGAGTTATTCGGTCACAACAAGAGGCGTTACGCATGGAGGCAAAAGAACACAGCATTCCTAGAAAAACACTTGCTGCCCACAGTAAAATTTGGTGGGGGGTCCGTCATGCTGTGGGGCTGTGTGGCTAGTGCAGGAACTGGGAATCTAGTTAAAGTTGAAGGTCGTATGGATTCAACTCAGTACCAGCAAATTCTGGACAATAATGTTCAAGAATCTGTAACAAAGCTGAAGTTACGGCGCAGTTGGGTGTTCCAGCAGGACAACGACCCGAAACATTGCTCCAAATCCACTAAGGCATTTATGCAGAGGAACAACTACAATGTTTTGGAATGGCCATCCCAGTCCCCAGACTTGAATATAATTGAAAATCTATGGGGTGACTTGAAGCGGGCTGTCCACGCTAGGCACCCATCAAACCTTACTCAACTGGAGATGTATTGTAAGGAAGAATGGTCCAAATTACCTCAATCCAGAATCCAGACACTCATCAGAGGATATAAAAAGCGTCTAGAAGCTGTTATTTTTGCAAAAGGAGGCTCTACTAAATATTAATGTGATTTTTCTGTTGGGGTGCCCAAATTTATGCAAGTGTCTAATTCTCTTATGATGCGTATGGCATATTTTCTGTTTATCAAATAAACCTTATTTCACGGCTAAAATATCACTGTCCATGACGTATGTGTATATATATGACAAAGACGTTCCTCATCCAAACGCCCAACATTTTATAGATGAAAGTAATGGAGATTATCAGGGGTGCCCAAACTTTTGCATACGACTGTATCTCCCCTTCCTTTATACAGCGACATCTT
>CAEFZP010000144.1:0-79808 GCA_903064625.1 Mallotus villosus | reverse complement strand
TCCCCCTGCCTCTTACCCCCCTGCCTCTTACCCCCCTGCCTCTTACCCCCTGCCTCTTATCCCCCTGCCTCTTACCCCCCTGCTCTTACCCCCCTGCCTCTACCCCCCTGCCTCTTATCCCCCTGCCTCTTACCCCCCTGCCTCTTATCCCCTGCCTCTTATCCCCCTGCCTCTTATCCCCTGCCTCTTACCCCCTGCCTCTTATCCCCTGCCTCTTACCCCCCTACCTCTTACCCCCTGCCTCTTATCCCCCTGCCTCTTATCCCCTGCCTCTACCCCCCTGCCTCTTATCCCCCTGCCTCTTACCCCCCTGCCTCTTATCCCCCTGCCTCTTATCCCCCTGCCTCTTACCCCCTGCCTTATCCCCCTGCCTCTTATCCCCCCCTGCCTTTTATCCCCCTGCCTCTTACCCCCCTGCCTCTTATCCCCCTGCCTCTTATCCCCCTGCCTCTTATCCCCTGGCCTCTTATCCCCCTCCTCTTATCCCCTGCCTCTTATCCCCCTACCTCTTATCCCCCATGCCTCTTATCCCCCTGCCTCTTATCCCCCCTTCTCTTATCCCCCTGCCTCTTATCCCCCCTGCCTCTTATCCCCCTGCCTCTTATCCCCCCCTGCCTTTTATCCCCCTGCCTCTTACCCCCCTGCCTCTTATCCCCTGCCTCTTATCCCCCCTTCCTCTTATCCCCCTGCCTCTTATCCCCCTACCTCTATCCCCCTGCCTCTTATCCCCCTGCCTCTTATCCCCCTTCCTCTTATCCCCCTGCCTCTTATCCCCCTGCCTCTTATCCCCCTGCCTCTATCCCCCCTTCCTCTTATCCCCCTGCCTCTTATCCCCCTGCCTCTTATCCCCTGCCTCTTATCCCCCTTCCTCTTATCCCCCTGCCTCTTATCCCCCTGCCTCTTATCCCCCTGCCTCTTATCCCCCTGCCTCTTACCCCCCTGCCTCTTACCCCCTGCCTCTTATCCCCCTGCCTCTTATCCCCCTGCCTCTTATCCCCCTGCCTCTTATCCCCCCTTCCTCTTATCCCCCTGCCTCTTATCCCCCTGCCTCTTATCCCCCCTTCCTCTTATCCCCCTTCCTCTTATCCCCCTGCCTCTTATCCCCCTGCCTCTTATCCCCCTGCCTCTTATCCCCCCCTGCCTCTTATCCCCCTGCCTCTTATCCCCCTGCCTCTTATCCCCCTTCCTCCCCCCCTACATTAGTCACTTCACTTCTTCTGTTCTGTAAGTGCATGTGAAGTCCTCTAATGCTCTTCCTGGTTCTGCTCTAATGCTCTTCCTGGTTCTGCTCTAATGCTCTTCCTGGTTCTGCTCTAATGCTCTTCCTGGTTCTGCTCTAATGCTCTTCCTGGTTCTGCTCTAATGCTCTTCCTGGTTCTGGTCTAATGCTCTTCCTGGTTCTGCTCTAATGCTCTTCCTGGTTCTGCTCTAATGCTCTTCCTGGTTCTGCTCTAATGCTCTTCCTGGTTCTGCTGTAATGCTCTTCCTGGTTCTGCTGTAATGCTCTTCCTGGTTCTGCTGTAATGCTCTTCCTGGTTCTGCTCTAATGCTCTTCCTGGTTCTGGTCTAATGCTCTTCCTGGTTCTGCTCTAATGCTCTTCCTGGTTCTGGTCTAATGCTCTTCCTGGTTCTGCTCTAATGCTCTTCCTGGTTCTGCTCTAATGCTCTTCCTGGTTCTGCTCTAATGCTCTTCCTGGTTCTGCTGTAATGCTCTTCCTGGTTCTGCTGTAATGCTCTTCCTGGTTCTGCTCTAATGCTCTTCCTGGTTCTGCTCTAATGCTCTTCCTGGTTTTGCTCTAATGCTCTTCCTGGTTCTGCTGTAATGCTCTTCCTGGTTCTGCTGTAATGCTCTTCCTGGTTCTGGTCGACAGGCTTATGCGTCTGGAGTCTCAGCCTTCATCGCTCTGATTGGAGGCCTGATGCAAGCTGCTGTTGGTAAGTCATTAATAAAAGCCTCTAATGTTGAAGGCCTCTAATGGTGTCAGCCTCTAATGTTGTCAGCCTCAAATTATGTGGGCCTCTAATGGTGTCAGTCTCAAATGATGTTGGCCTCTAATGGTGTCAGCCTCTAATGTTGTCAGTCTCAAAGGATGTTGGCCTTTAATGGTGTCAGCCTCTAATGATGTTGGCAAGGCAGTAGTTGTAGCCTCTAATGCAAGTCACTTATTGGCCTTGTCATGAACATGTCCTGCATTTACTTACATATGCCACAAGGTGGCAGGATAGTCACAATCATCTCATCACAATCACACTGGTCATTGTCCTACTCTCTATAATGTCAATTATGACCATTTTAATGACATTTCAAATGAAGTCTAAAGACTGTTAAAAGATTCCTCTGCCCAGTATTTCCAATGTTGTCTTTTAAGTTTGATAGCTGATTACTTTATTTAGAAGGATTACCACCAACAGTTGACCAGTGAATAATATTTCAATCTTTAGATCGACTTCCCAACAACCAGAACACCAGTGACCTCACAATGGCAGAGAGGGCGGGGACAAACACCTGTCAGTCAAAATGCGGCCAATGGGAACGGGACACAAGATGACACCGTCAGGAGAGAAGCCGGAAGTTCCGGAAGGTTCCGCCGGGCTGGGATTCTAAGGAGGCGTGGCCAGAGGTTCCAACAGACCATAGACTGGGCGGTCAGCACGTCGGGGGTTTGTCTGATCACCCTGGCAACACTGCTGCTTTACCAGCACCTGTGACAGAGCTGCTGAACACACAGGAAACACCTCGGACAGGAAGTGAGCGTCTGAGACAGGAAGGAAACACCTCGGAGAGGAAGTGACCGTCTGAGACAGGAAGGAAACACCTCAGACAGGAAGTGAACGTCTGAGACAGGAAGGTAACACCTCAGACAGGAAGTGAACGTCTGAGACAGGAAGGTAACACCTCGGACAGGAAGTGAACGTCTGAGACAGGAAGGAAACACCTCGGACAGGAAGTGAACGTCTGAGACAGGAAGGAAACACCTCGGACAGGAAGTGACCGCCTGAGACAGGAAGGTCTCTTTTACAAAAAAAGGGCAAGATGTAAGAAGAACAAGACAAATCAACTGATTTCATGTTATGGTCAACATTCTTAAAATTAGCATGAATGGTCACCTTTACAGTCATAAGAAGGTTGGTGATGCAGCCTTTGTCAATTACACCCACAAACTATGGAACACATTACCCATAAATATTAGGGAATCAAATACGCTACACATTTTCAAAAGACAGCTTAAAACATATCTTTTTACCAAAGCATTTAACTAATTTGATCTCAGACGGGTTTTATTACTTGTATTAGTTGTATCGTTGTTTATTTTTTATTTTTTATTCCCACAAACATTGCGGCTGTGTTTTGTTACATTTAATTTATATTATGAAGTCTCTCAATGGTAGGAGACACTGTAGGTAGGCCTACTTAAGCTAAGTTTGCTCAAAATGTTTGTTCAAACATTAGCAATGCAAAATAGCGAAGCCTGTTTTTCTGCTACAATATAACTTCAGAGAAGAGTTAGGCTAGCTCTAGAGTTAGGCTAACTCTAGACTGAGTTAGGCTAGCTCTAGACTGAGTTAGGCTAGCTCTAGACTGAGTTAGGCTAGCTCTAGCCTACAACATTTGGGAAATCACAAAGACTGTGGCTCGAGATACTGCAAAGACTGGGTTGTAATCAAAAGGTTTAAGCAACATAGGTTCTGGACTGCTCTGCAAAAGGTCTGATATTGTTCTGCCTGTGTTCAGAAGGGTTTTATTACTTATAATATTGTTTTTATTGATTTTATGTAAAGCACTTTGAGCTGCAATTCTTGTATGAAATGTGCTATATAAAGTGTCTTATTATTATTATTATATACACTCAATTTCATTGCTTATTGATCTACACAATTTACTTTCTCTTGGTTGACTTGGTTGAACCCACATGAGGTCTAAATCTGATATACACACTCGGCTTAACAAGCAGTTCCCCTGGCTGCCTACATCTTTATCTGTGGGCTACACCAGAGCCCGTCTACTTATACTAGACATTCTCTGGTACATCTAATACAGAACTGTACATTACTGGTGAAGTGACTTGTTCAAATCTCCCTTTTGTCGCTTCGGACAAAATGATAAACGTGTGAATGAATGAGAAGGTAATTGTTTAAGAATTGTTTGGAGTTGGTTATAACCTCCAAGCTCATCCCTCCATTTCAGGAGGGGAGAGGAGAACAGAGAAGCCTAAAACAAAATAGATGAAAGTAGAGTGCAATAGAGTACAGTAAAGTCCTCATGAAGTACTCATCAATGATGCAAACTTTTATTTAGAAACTTTATTAATAAATTTTTCTCAAAACTTTTTTTTTAAACATTATAAAAAATAAAATTTCAACCTTTAAAAAATAAAATCACACACAGTGAAAGGAGAGGACTTTTTTTGAAACTTTTTTTCTAATTTGCACACATAAGAAAATATAATTAACATGTAGTAAAATTGTGTTTACTAAATACATTCAAAAAGCTTTGAAAAAAACAAGAGAAAAACACAATATTACTCCTATCACAGATACTAAATTATTCAAATGATTAATGAAGCAACCATGCTGAAACAAACATGTGCTATAGAAAAGAAAACATTTCCAGCTAGTTACCGTTAGTTACCGTTATTCCAGCTAATATAACAACAAGAAAAGATAAAACAGTGATTAAAACTCGATGATGTTGCCGATATTAAAGTAATCCTGGTGGAACTGGTCCAAAGACCCAGATCCAGGATCAGACCAGCTTCTCCCAGTGCTGTCAGTCACCATTGGCAGGGACTCCATGACTGACCTCAGATCAGCGTCTAGACAGCACTCTCCTCCTGCTCCATCCTCTGGGCTGCTCTCTCCTCTCCTGGCCCAGCTTCAGCACTGGAATGCAGGGAGACCAGCTCCATGCTCCCCCTCTCTGCAGGCTTCCTGGGGGTCTGGAGAGACACAACACAAGAGACTCAGGAAAAGGGGAAAACACAGAGAAGTGTGACATGAACAAACGACAGTACCTTAAAGTACAGATAGAGGACAGTGGACGTCAGGAGAGTCAGCAGCACCACCACCACTCTGATGATGAAAGTTGGCAGGGGATTGGCTGGAACTGAAACACAGCGGATGAAGAGAGTGATCATCATCAGATCAGGCTGTCAACTACCAAGGTAAAGACACATCCCGTAACTTCCATTTCCAGTCTAAAGTGCTGCTACTTGTTTTTAGAGTGTGGAGATGAGCAGTGACCTAGGTGACCGCTACTGACACATTCTGGAGGTGTCTTCCTGCAGATCACCACAGGACTCAAATGACTGGCAGTTAGGTTTACTCAAGACCAGCCCCTACTAAGTTTCCAGAAATGTTTAAAGGCAGCCCTTTTGATGGACTTAAAAGTGTCAGGTTGTGATTTTAAACACCATTCTCACTAACCTGCAACAGTGAGAGAGACCAGCTCACTCTCAGAGGTGAAGGTGAAGTTATGAGAGAAAACGTAGACTTCATAAACACAGCTGTAGTTTCCTTGGTGGGCGTGGTCTGCAGCAGGAAAGAGGAAGTTGGCAGAGTGATTGACAGCTGTGAGGGTGTGTCTCAGGGTTGTGTTGGAGCCAGTGAAGGTGAGGTGGAAGGAGCCTCCTGGGTACTGTGGCTGGATGGAGCAGGTGATGGTGAAGCTGTGGTCCCTGAACACCTGCAGCCCCTGCTGCTGGTCCTGGGAGACCCCTAGCATGGAGGAAGACAGGGAGATATTGGGCTGGAACAGGAGATCTGCAAAACAAATGAGAAAAGAGACAAAGGAGAAAAGAGAGAACATTTCAAAATCAGGACAAACACTTCTCTCTTCCGGCTGTCATAATGCCATCAGCATGAAACTGTAAACAACAATGTCACGATACCAGAGACTGTTCCTGATTACACCTGTAGGGGGCAGTAGTCTGCTGTAAATCTTTAATGACAGCTACTGTGACAGGTTGAGCCTCACCCCCAATAACAATCTCCACCCTCACACCACGGATTTAAAGGCACATTCTCGCTAACTCTGTAAGGGGCTTAGGGCTGCTCTTCTGTCAAATCGTCAAGTGGGTGAGGGCACTTTGGCAGACATTTTGAGTCCTTGATGCACACTTTCCATACGTCTGCATTTTGGCAGACTTTGGCTAAGGGAATTGCCCAGCAAACCCGCCTCATAATATAAGAAAGAAAAGAACTGTAAAGTAACAAGCATGGAAGGAGCAACTAACCTTCAAGTTCACATGGTTAGAAAAAAAAAGTTGACATGTCAGTTTGAAACACAAAGCTCACTGATGGCGGAGAAAGCACAACATGATAAATGATAAGTCCCAAACCCACAATAATAGTGTGTAACATGTTTCAGCGTTGACAAGGTCACGTGATAATGCCGCAAAGTGCTGTCCCATTCCTATTCAGAGCATTTTGAGCTCCTGCAGCCTCTTGCACTCAATCACTTAACATGTGATGTCAAGTAAGTATGTGAGGGTTTTGGGAGGAGATGTAGATTGGGGAGTCAGTAATGTGTGACTGCCAACATCATCAGCTGAATATAAGAACATTATGTGTGTATTACCTGAGCAGGTCACCTCCAGGGTACGGGAAGCGGGACGCCCTGTATACACTGTTCCACACTCCCTCAGTGCAGGCTCAGACCCAACACAGTGAGATATAAACTCCCATACAGGATGTTCACCATCAGTGTATCTTGTTGAAACAGCAGAGCCACAGTCCAGCTGTCTGCACACTACAGATGCAACTCTCAGGTCCCAGCTGACCATGGGCTCACTCTCCTCCACTCTCCCATGGTGTTTCATCTCCACTACACCAGCACAGCGACCATCTCCTCCCTCAAACCTCACATCATCTGGCCCTGGAGAAAGACAGGAGACAGTCAGGTCCTCTGAAATCTCTGTATCCTGACAAAATACTGCATTAATCTTGGAAAGACAAACTTCTTCTTCCAGTACCTGTGCAGGTGAGTCCAACAGCATTACCAGGTGAGCAGGTGTTTCTAGCTGAGTTTGAGGTGTCACAGTCCAGGAGACGGGACTCCGTGCCTCCACAGTGGAACTCTTTATCCCAGACTGGACCTTTCCCTTCTCCATAGAGCGCCCCCTGGAGGGCTGAAGGAGCCCCACAGCCAAGCTCCCGACAGACCACCTCTGCATCCAGCCTGTCAAAGTCAGCTTCACACACTGAGACCCACGACTGATCAGACCTCACCTCCACTCTGCCAGAGCACAGACCAGCTCCCTCCACAAGCCTCACAGACTCTGGAGGAAGAAATGCCATAAAGATGCACATGGATGCAATCAGGGTTCTTGGCACGTGTCATGAAATTACAGGAGCTTACGAGGGAAATATTCTTTCTTCTAAGGTTACAAAAACAGATAGCAGCCTTGAAATCAGTAAGTCTAGAAAACCTTCATTAGCATTTAAAACAATGTAAATATGTATCTGGTGTAATTTGCTGACAGCTACTGTAACAGGATGAGACTCAGTAATGTGTGACTGTCAACATCATCAGATGAATATAAGAACATTATGTGTGTATTACCTGAGCAGGTCACCTCCAGGGTATGGGGAAGCGGGAGACCCTCCATCCACTGTTACACACTCCCTCAGTGCAGGCTCAGACCCAACACAGCGAGATAGAAAAGCTCCATGCAGGACGTTTATCTTTATGTATCTTGTTGAAACAGCAGAGCCACAGTCCAGCTGTCTGCACACTACAGCTGCAGCTCTCAGGTCCCCAGCTGACCACCAGGCCCACTCTCCTCCACTCTCCCAGGTGTTTCATCTCCACTCCACCAGCACAGCGACCATCTCCTCCCTCAAACCTCACATCATCTGGCCCTGGAGAGAGACAGGAGACAGTCAGGTCCTCTAAATCTCTGTATCCTGACACAATACTGCATTCATCTTGGAAAGACAAACTTCTTCTTCCAGTACCTGAGCAGGTGAGTCCAACAGCATTACCAGGTGAGCAGGTGTTTCTAGCTGAGTTTGAGGTGTCACAGTCCAGGAGACGGGACTCCGTGCCTCCACAGTGGAACTCTTTATCCCAGACTGGACCTTTCCCTTCTCCATAGAGCGCCCCCTGGAGGGCTGAAGGAGCCCCACAGCCAAGCTCCCGACAGACCACCTCTGCATCCAGCCTGTCAAAGTCAGCTTCACACACTGAGACCCACGACTGATCAGACCTCACCTCCACTCTGCCAGAGCACAGACCAGCTCCCTCCATAAGCCTCACAGACTCTGGAGGAAGAAATGCCATAAAGATGCACATGGATGCAATCAGGGTTCTTGGCACGTGTCATGAAATACAGGAGCTTACGAGGGAAATATTCTTTCTTCTAAGGTTACAAAAACAGATAGCAGCCTTGAAATCAGTAAGTCTAGAAAACCTTCATTAGCATTTAAAACAATGTAAATATGTATCTGGTGTAATTTGCTGACAGCTACTGTAACAGGATGAGACTCAGTAATGTGTGACTGCCAACATCATCAGCTGAATATAAGAACATTATGTGTGTATTACCTGAGCAGGTCACCTCCAGGGTATGGGGAAGCGGGATGCTCTGTATACACTGTTACACACTCCCTCAGTGCAGGCTCAGACCCAACACAGCGAGATATAAACATCCATGCAGGATGTTCATCTTTAGTGTATCTTGTTGAAACAGCAGAGCCACAGTCCAGCTGTCTGCACACTACAGCTGCAGCTCTCAGGTCCCAGTTGAACAATGGGCCCACTCTCCTCCACTCTCCCTGGTGTTTCATCTCCACTCTGCCAGCACAACGACCATCTCCTCCCTCAAACCTCACATCATCTAGATCTGGAGACAGACAGGAGACAGTCAGGTCCTCCAAATCTCTGTCCAGTCCTGTCCAGAAACAACCCCTGACCTTTAACCCTCAACCCTAACGTAACATAGCATAAAAGGTTTCCCTAAACTGACACAGACACTAGACTAGGTCATGATCTTTCATAATTCAAAACAGTAGTGTCTTTAACAGCCTGTTAGTTGCCATGGTAGCATATTCTACCAACCTGGAGGTCGTCAGTGACTTCACCCTGGAGACCTGAGGAGACAATGTAGAACAGAACCTCAACATGACTTTACAGTTACTGTACGCCTACACCAGTACAAGACAGCTCTATTAGCACAACGTCCATAGCTATGGTTCGGCCAGACGTGCAATCATTCATGAAGGAATAGATTCTTGCAGATCCTACTCAGATTTCCTCTATGATGCCCAGTATTTTGGTCACACACACACACAGCTCCTGGTTGTAGAGAACCTGTTAGCTGGTTAGCTGGTAGCTGGTCACACACACACAGCTCCTGGTTGTAGAGAACCTATTAGCTGGTTAGCTGGTAGCTGGTCACACACACACAGCTCCTGGTTGTAGATAACCTGTTAGCTGGTTAGCTAGTAGCTGGTCACACACACACAGCTCCTGGTTGTAGAGAACCTGTTAGCTGGTTAGCTGGTAGCTGGTCACACACACACAGCTCCTGGTTGTAGAGAACCTGTTAGCTGGCTAGCTGGTAGCTGGTCACACACACACAGCTCCTGGTTGTAGAGAACCTGTTAGCTGGTTAGCTGGTAGCTGGTCACACACACACAGCTCCTGGTTGTAGAGAACCTGTTAGCTGGTTAGCTGGTAGCTGGTCACACACACACAGCTCCTGGTTGTAGAGAACCTGTTAGCTGGTTAGCTGGTAGCTGGTCACACACACACAGCTCCTGGTTGTAGAGAACCTGTTAGCTGGTTAGCTGGTAGCTGGTCACACACACAGCTCCTGGTTGTAGAGAACCTGTTAGCTGGTTAGCTAGTAGCTGGTCACACACACACAGCTCCTGGTTGTAGATAACCTGTTAGCTGGTTAGCTGGTAGCTGGTCACACACACACAGCTCCTGGTTGTAGAGAACCTGTTAGCTGGTTAGCTAGTAGCTGGTCACACACACACAGCTCCTGGTTGTAGAGAACCTGTTAGCTGGTTAGCTGGTAGCTGGTCACACACACACAGCTCCTGGTTGTAGAGAACCTGTTAGCTGGTTAGCTGGTAGCTGGTCACACACACACAGCTCCTGGTTGTAGAGAACCTGTTAGCTGGTAGCTGGTAGCTGGTCCCACACACACAGCTCCTGGTTGTAGAGAACCTGTTAGCTGGTTAGCTGGTAGCTGTGTGCTGCCTGGAACAGCCCCTGTAGCTAATGCTGTCTTGTGTTCAGTCTGTATGAGTGCCTGTGGTAGTGTGTGTGGTATTGTGCGTGTTGGCGTGAGAGTGTGTGTGTGAGTTTGTACCTTTGTGTGTGTGCCTGTGTGTGAGAGTGAGTGCCCGTTAGGGTTAGGGTTAGGTTAGGTGTCTTTGAGTGTGTGTGTGTGAGAAAAGGTTAGTGTGTGGTGTGGTGTGTGTGTGTGTGTGTGTGTGTGGTGTGTGTGTGTGTGTGTGTGTGTGTGTGTGTGGCTGTGCGTGTAAGAATGTCCATGGTAGTGTTTGTGTATTGGTGTGTGTGTGTTTGTGTGAGAGAGAGTTTGTGTGTGTGAGAGAGGTTTTTTTGTGTGTTTTATTTAGTTATTAACAACAGCTATGTTTCATATGCTTATTCTTTTCTTTTCACAAACCGTAATCTTAGCACAAAACACATTCTTGTTTCTAAAATACATTTACGCGGATATATACCAGTATAGGACAGTACCATATACACTAATACAGGTCTATACCAGTATAGCACAGTACCATATACACTAATACAGGTCTATACCAGTATAGGACAGTATTAAATATAGTAATCCATGTCTGTACTATATCCTACACTGTACGGATACAAAAGAGCCCTACCTGTGCTCCAGAACATGACCACCAGCATCAGGACAGGAACCATCTCTCTCAGACTGGGTCTCCACTGGGCTGTAGAAGACTTGTGACTCGGGAGTGGGCTGAGGTCAGAAACAGCAGCTTGTATAATCTATATCTCTTCTATTTCCTGTGACGCCTTACCCCAACTCTTCCAGCTAATCGGCCATCATTAATGTGGTTTTGATAAGCAAGCTGTCACTAAGCTCCCCTATCTCTGGAACAATCTACCAACCCATGTTGGAGAGTCAGACAGTGTCACAGTAGTATTGAAGTTTAAAGATGTGTTTATGAAGTTTGTACCATAGGCAGACAACCAGTTTAGGCCTGTTGTCTTCACTCTCCATGTGTGCGTCTTTGAAAGTGTGTGTTTGAGAAGTGACACACTGGGTAACAACGACCCAGAGACAGCGCGAATGATTAAGAAAATGTTTCACTAAATGTTTTATTAGGTCAAGTTGTCACAACATGGCTGTGGGTCACAATGACCCAAAGACAGTACGAGGGTTACAAAACCTGTCAGTGCAGATGGTTACCGAAAACGTCGCGTTTATTGGAAAGAAACAAGGTATGTCAAAGTCCTCAACGTGTCTCTGTCACAATCATGCAGAGTAGTATACATTTTATTTATTGGCCTCTTGCTAAATAAATGGCAAAATGTAAGAAGAACAAGACAAATCAACTGATTTCATTTTATGGTCAACATTCCTAACATGTGCATGAATGGTCACTTATATACACTCAATGTCATTGCTTTTTTCATCTACACAATCTACTTTCTCTTGGTTGACTTCGTTGAACCCACATGAGGTCTAAATCGGATGTACACACTCGGCTTAACAAGCAGTTCCCCTGGCTGCCTACATCTTTATCTGTGGGCTACACCCATAGACATATAATTTCTCTTCCGTGTTTCAGGACTTTGGCATCCATGACAAGTCAAAGGGGATAATCGTTTTGGTAGTACCGGTAGCGTAGCCTGGCGGATCTTCTTTGTTCGAACGGTTCTATCGCTGCATTCTCGGCAACTCCACCCTTCCATGCTAAGCCGTTTTTCAAAACAATCAAACCCACTGTTTTTGGAGTGGCGGAATGACATCATTAAGCTTTCTACATGTCGGGAATCATCATGTTACTCATGCGTTAACAAAGGAAGTTTGTTACTCCTAGAAGAACTAGCATTTCTGATTAGTAAACTGTACGAATCCGGCAGCAAGATTCAGAACCCAGGTTTCTCCGAAACAATGTCGTTCGTCCCTGGACAGCCAGTGACGGCAGTTGTGGTAAGTTTGGAAGTCTGGTTACTGTCGGAACTATCCAACGATGGGACCCACTCCAAGTCAGCTAAAGAGAGATCTAATGGCTATGTCCTAAAACTGTCTTAATTGTCAATCGCAATTTAAGCTGTAACATGTTACAACAACCTCACTAAACTTGTTTTTCTTATAACGATGTAAAACAATAGCCGTTAGGCAACGCAACAAAGGGGTGTGTAAGCAACCAGGGGTGTAGAAAATGTAGGCTAGAGCTAGCCTCTGAAGTTATATTGTAGCATAAAAACAGGCGTCGCTGTTTTGAGAAGATTGCGTTGCTAATGTTTGAACGAACTGTATTATAGATAGCTCAAGTAGGCTACGTACAGTATCGCCTACCATTGATAGACTTAATTCAGTTTCATTGGGAACATATGTCAACTACAACAGTATGAGCTAGCCAGGTATACGCGCTAGTCTGGTTTTTGAGCTGGAAGCAAACATCAAGCTATGAAACCGAACTGCACGACTAGCCTACTAGTAGTAGTAGTACTACAGGGCGTCACCTACCACCTTCTAATGGTGATAAGAGTTTAAATCCCGCATTTGTATGACTGTTGACTGCCAGCCGGTGTTTTAATATCAGTTCATTCCTTTTACATAGGATCCTTTAATATATTTTTCTTAATCGCATAGACACAGTTACATCCCAACCGGCAAAAACTAATTTCAGGGACGTTTTTCAGTCTTCTAGCTATCTTATTTGCCACATTTAACATGCACATTCTTGCTTTTATATTCTGTTCCACTTATTCTATTTTGTGGATAGACGGAGGTGGTCTTGCTCAATAGCCTAGCTAGCTGCTATGACTTCAAAACGCCCTGTTTATTTAAAATATATCAAACAATCTATCAATTGTCTTGAGCGAAATATTAATAGGAAAACATGACTTCTTGACCCCCAAAGTCTGTATTTGTGTGTGTGTGTGTGTGTTACAGCAACGGATTGAAATCCTCAAACTGCGCCAAGGTGAGCACCTAATCCTGGGCTTCAGTATCGGAGGAGGGATCGACCAGGACTCTGGACAGAACCCCTTCTCTGAGGACAAAACAGACAAGGTAGGAGGCCCGGAAGGAACCCCAGGGCCTGGACAGGACACAGGACACGCCACGAGTCTCTAGAGCAGGAGAGGTAGGAATCAGAATCAGAATCAGAAAGGGATTTATTGGCCATGAAAGTTTGCACAGTCAAGGAATTTGCTTTGGCAGGAAGGTGCATACAATAAACATATAGTATCCTTAAATTTAAATATGTGGACTGTCTATACTAAATATCTATACTATATAACTATACTATCTATACTAAAGTGGAATTATATTTAAAATAAAATATACAATAAAATATAAGTTGCCTAATTTACAATATAAAATTACAAAAAATACAAATATGACAAAAAATACAAATGTACAAGATGCAGTAATGTAGTGGAGAGATGGACCATGGCTTCCGTTCCATGGGCACCTCGATGACAGTCCCAGGGTTCCTGCTAACTAGGCCAAGCTAAGGGAACGAGGTACCGCTGTTTGGAGTTGTTCTTCCTGAGCTGTGGGATGTTTCAGCGAGCTGTAGAGTAGAGAGACTCCTGTGGGCAGGAGGAGACAGGCAAGCCCCGCCCGCACATCAGCTGCCCCAGAAGTCAAACGGAACACACCCAATCAGGAAGCTGACTGATGATGTGACCAAACATGGGCGTGTTCCTCCACAGGGAAATCAATCCGTATTGAGGGACGTTATAGACTGTCTGATGCATGAGGTGCACTTGGTTTAAACCTGGAGCAAAACACAGCTTTCTTTGTCAGTTTTAGCTGTGTGGTCTCAGATGTGGTGTGTGAACTTGTGTGTGTGTGTGTGTGTGTGTGGTGTGTTGCCCTCAGGGTATCTACGTGACCCGGGTGTCTCCGGGAGGGCCAGCGGAAGTGGCTGGCTTGATGATGGGAGACAAAATCATGCAGGTATTAAAGAAGCCTTAGGGAATACATATCTATTATACACCTAAATACATACTGAATACATGCATGTCCTGCAACCAGTGACTTTACCGCTGCACAGCCACTAGGTGGCACTGTTCACTACAAGTCATACTGAATGTTAAACTCAAGCCCTGTTAGTGGTTCAAATAGAATAGATTGACTAGTTAACTCTGTGTGTGTGTGCGTGTGTGTGTGTGTGTGTGTGTGTGTGTCCCGTCCTCCCAGGTGAACGGCTGGGACATGACCATGGTGACCCACGATCAGGCGAGGAAGAGACTGACGAAGAAGAAGGAGGATGTGGTGAGGCTGCTGGTGACCAGGAAGTCCCTGGAGGAAGCTGTCAGACACTCCATGATGTAAACAAGCACAACACCAGGTCTGGAACACACCAGCAGGTCAGCAGGTCGACACTACAGGGTCTGTCGAGTTCAATTCAGTCAGGAAACAACTCAAAAAGTGCCCCTCGATGAGCGGATATATCTTAAGCCTTTCCCTCTTAACATCCGAATTGAATGTCAATTAGTCAGATTGAGTGCTGATACATGCAGTCTGAATGGGTGGTCAATGATGGAATCTTTTTAAGGCATTCATACATCCCTGGGTTTGTGATGGTTCTGAAGCCATCTTGATGACATCATCATCTTGATGACGTCATCACAGCCCATCAGCCAATCATCTACTATACTGTCTAAGATGCCGGCTGTGAAGTCTTTATCATCACCGGTAACTTCATATGTCAGCACGGGATACTACTGTAGACACTATCTAATCCTGTTCGGTTTGTTCTGATTCATCTTGTATTCACAATTTTTATGTCGGTATTTTCATAAGCCAAAAGAGAGGGAAATGCCAAGAAACCTTTTTTTAATTTTTTTGTTATTTTGTTTTCTTTTTTTGCATGTTTTTTTTATTGTGGTGTACAAACATCCAGTGGTCATCACATGGACTGTATTTAATCATCTACCTGTGTGTATGGATATCCAAGATTTCATGTAGAATCTATAATAACATGTTTGAGAATAGCAAACATGAGTGTTAGGGATTTAACACTACCTTGTGTTTTTAGGAACCAGCAATTATTCCATAGATTTTCTCAGTACATTAGCAGGTTTCTTTACCACAATATTGTCTTCATTGTGCACAAGTATCAAGCACAACCAAACTGCTTTCTATGTGTCTTCTGATCGACTGATCATAATTTTTTCTGCCAAATACCAATATCTCAGAACCAGCTGTTCACTGTAGCATCTAAAACACATTTTTTGTTCCTCACTGGAATATGTTGGATAGAGGCTGACCTTTTGGATGTTTAGTGACTGATAGAAACAGCTGCAATATTACTCTTGTGAACGCACCCCTAACTCTACAGCCACCAATAGAGAGAGGATTTCCAGAGCTTTCCTATACCTGCTCCTGTTCACTTTCTATAAGGTGTTGTGCTGAAACTGGTCTCCCCCGCCTCTAACTAACTCCTCCTGCCTCACAGCAATATGTCTACAGTTCTGCATGCACTACCCTGCTCCGATTTAAATCATTAGAGAGTCATTAGGAAGGTTGTCATGCCGATTATAGTGGTACCTTTTGTGTTAACACTCTTAGACTTTTTGGACGGCATTCCATGTATTGTTTGATTTTGTGTCGAAAGACTAGCCTATCAATTCCACACCCAGCTGGTTATTATAACACCACACATATTGCCTTGAATTGCCTTTTTTTGTATATATATATAAAGGCAGTTTCTTAAGGTGTAATAAATATTATACGTCATTTTGCTCTCCCTGACTATGCAAACTACAGTGGGGAATGAAACATGTACTTTTACCATTTTGGCAGTTGATTGTATAATCTGAATGTCCTTGAAAATAAATCAGAATATTTGTGGTAAACCTTTTGTTTTCTGTGTGCATATAGACATCAGTGTGCTAGTAGGCCTATATTTTTTTAAAGAAACTGTGTCTTGCATCCCTGATTTACGTTCTGTGAGACAGTTTGGTTTTCCCAATCACATACGAAAACATCTAATGGTGCCTGTTTGAAAGTAATCAACTGACATTTTAATTATCTGTGTAAATGTCGATAATGAGACGTAATGAGCCCACATTTCAAAGCCCAAACAGGGAAATCAGGATGAATATGGAATACCTTTCAGTTCACATCTCTCCAGTCCAAACAGAATCTTCAAAGAGTCCTCACAAACTAAACCTCATTAGCACGTCTTCAGCATGTGTTCACTCACACCTTATAAAAAGCCACAGACGTGGTACATTATCATTGCTAATCCGCTTTCTAATTATAGATGTGCTATTAGCAGCTCTGATGTGGTGTACAGATCTCTCTACCGCTAACAACAGGTGAGCTGGGGGGGGTTTTGTTTTTCTCTGTCCAAAGCTTTTTGTTGTCCAAAAATACCACATGGGCTCACACGAGGGGGCGGGGCTCACACGAGGGGGCGGGGCTCACACGAGGGGGCGGGGCTCCCACGAGGGGGCGATCGATTCTGGGTGAAGCTTATCTAAAAGTCTCTTTTGAGAAATAATTGATGAGGCGAAGATGTGTGTTTGTGTGTGCATGCATATGGGCGTGCACTTGTGTGTGTGTGTGTGAGCGAAAGATAGATGACACTGAGATCACAGTTAAAAGTTGTGTCTTTTAAGCATGGGCGTATCTAGCCCTATTTTAGGGGGGCTGGAGCCCCCCAAAAGTTTCATTAGCCCCACCCCAAAGAAAAAAAGAAAAAATAATTTTTTAAATATTTTTTTATATTTTAAATCTAAATGTGTGAATTTCTCTTCCTAAAACCCACTAGAGGACACAATTTAAAAGGATATTTTCCCCCAAAAAAATCGGGGGGAACATGCCCCCAGACCCCCCTAATTTTGCTGGGTCACAGGAAAAATTATAGTATTTTATCTAGGGGTTTAGCCCCCCCAAAAGTGGGAACCTAGATTCGCTCCTGCTTTCAAGGATTCAGCCTCACGTCCTTTCAGACGGAAGCATGCTCCACTCCCCCTGTGGGGACCACCTGTGGAGTTACAGGTGCAGGGCAGCAGCTGTACTCTGACGCTAGAGTCCTTTAAAGCTGGACTAAAAACATTTTTATTCAGGAAGGCATTTCCTGAATAAAACAGGTAAACAGGTAGTTTTGCAGGTAACATTTCTGGCCTTATGTTAAGTTACAAAAGGTTCTACTATGCTTATGTTAAATGCATTTATTTTATTGTATTAGTATAGTTAGTTTCTAATATGTTGACACTCTGAGATTCTTTTGAATGAAGAGTGCGTTACAAATCAAATGAATTATTATTATTATTATTACTCTTGGAATACAGCTCTCAGACAACACCCGCCATCTCCTCCACAGGCAAGTCCACACCAGACCAGTTTGACTGCCGTCCTGTTTACAACACGTTGCTTGTTGCTAGGTAACCGTTAGCCTGCTATAGCTGGTTCTAACAAGAGAATCTACTACCCTGCCTAACTCGGCTCCCTAGAGAGCGACCGTGCGTACAGTAGTAGCTTACTACTCACACCAACGCCATGCAGTCTTAGTGACAACACTGGATAAGCATATTTCCCTTAATGTCCCTGTTTACAGTAAATTAAGCACAATGTAATAAATGATGGCCAAAATATGGTAGTTAATGTTGACAAGCTTATGTTGACTGTTGCCAAATTGGACTTTGTAAAAGGAATATCTAATGACGGAATCCTCATGGCCAATTAGGCTACTTTACCAGATTTATTCTTGTTACATGCATGGTTAAATGTTTACAAACCATAGCATGCTGTACAAGAAAAATTTTCAATGACCAAATTCCAATTGTAGGCTATAAAGTAACTCATCCAATTGAATGGAATTTCATACAACCAACTGCACAAATATTACCCAGGAGGTGATATAGCTGTGTTTCTACAGGCGAATGAATAATTACTCTGATAAACACGGACCATGCATGTACACCTCCCACGTGAATGCTTGTGTGCTTCTGTTTCCATAGAGATGCAATCTGTTCCCGTCACGTTCACTGGAGACCCACCACACTGGAATCGTGGAAAGCTTTCAATTCTCCGTTTTTTTCTTGAATCTAAAATGGTGTCCAAGTGTGTAAGGGCATGGTTGAGAGATGGAACCATCATTGTGTGGGTGTATAGATTCAGCACCATGTTATTGAAAATGTTATCAATGAGAGTAAACCATTTTACATAGGAATCACTCAATATAAATTACGTCCAAAATACAAAGCTGCATCACGGTTTTGAGCTATTCATAGATGTTATTTATGTGGCTGGCTTGGTGGTTATTTTAATTTTATGGACATCTGCGGGACTTGATTTGAAAGGAGTTTATAATATAATGTCACATTCACAGAATAGTTGAGGTTCCACTTCCTGTATCAAAGCGTATCCTTAGAACACCCCTTGGTTTAACATGGAGTTGAGGAACCTGCACACACAGGCCTACAGTCCTGAATTTCTCTTAGGCGTTATTTTGTTCTTCGTTTTCTTACTATTCTAAGGACGTGCCAAAATGTAGTGATAATAAAATTAGACTGGCAAATCATACATTTTACAACGACTTATCCACCTCTTCACAACTTTTCAAAAGTAAATTTCGTTTGAGAGAAATTTGGTTTTCGAACACGAAGTTCTTTGAAGCTCTGTGGAAAGTTGCAACCCTGTACATCCATACTGGTAAAGACCTAAAACAGCTGGAGTGGGTGTGAGTGTGGGCAGTTGGGAACCGAAGGTCGTGTCCCCTGGGTCGAACACACTAGATCAGGGCAAGCACAAGAAGGCATGTTGTCATGGTAATGCGCGTAGTGGATGAATCCTAACCCCCACCCCCACCCACCTACCCAATCTTAAGAGTTTTCAGAGAAGAAGAAAAAATTAAAGCCCTTGCAAATGTATCTGAGCAAACGTCTGAACAAAATTAACCAGTCATTCTTCCCCATCCAAATCGGTGGAGTAAAAGTCTGTATTTGAAGGAGCAAAGTTTATTAATTAAGCAGCTATTTCCCCCTCCTTACTTAATGATAAAGCATCTATATTACCCGTCAGCTTCAGTAGCCAGGGTGAACCGGCTTACTGGGCTACCCTGAGATATCATAAACTCTGGCGAATTAAATGGACGGCAGGTGGCTTTCCTTCGCGCCTGAAGAATCTTTAACCTCCGCCGCCCACGCACACGGATTTCCAGGCGTTTTTTTTTCTTCCACGCCCGAGGGTGTACAAGAAGCGTCCTCGCCTGTGTGGTGAAACATAATAAATGGTTGAAGTGAAAACACAAGATTCACTTGAGGAACGTCGTATTGTTCTCGTTTGGTTGGTGGAGTTGGAGCCAAGGAATTAGCTTACAGCTGTGCGCGTCTTGAAAGAAGGTTTGTCAAATTGTCTTCAGGGTTTGCTTTAACATTTCACTTTTAGCACATTTTTTTATTCTGTTCAAGAGTGTATTGCTTTGCAACATTTGATTTTATCGACTGCACTTTTTGTTATTTCAACTTTAACTCACTGGTTTTGGTGATTGTATCCCTAGCAAGAATGCACCGTAGGCAAACGCTGTCATACTTGTGCGTCTAGGTTGTAAGAACCACCAGTTGAAGACGACCAGCGGAACACTACATGACAGCATCTTCAACAGCGGGAGACGAAGCATCATAAACAGGGTATACTCGCATAAATAATAGATATGATGACTTGGCCTACTCGTGTGCTGTTTGATATGTTTTTAAAGGTAAACTCTGTCAGGAGAGAGCGACGTTAAGCTGTGTTTCTTTGAAAGAATGGATTACATGCGGGGATGGCATGGCACAGAATGATTCCTGAGATGATTTATCGTCACTTAGGCTACATGTGGTGAGGTGTGCAGTGAGTGGGAAGTGTTTGGAAAGCAGGGTGAGGTACAGGTAAGTGACAGGTGCTGATGTAAGGTGATACAAGGTGGGGCAGGACAAGATTTGGGGAAAGTAGTTTGATGAAGGGAGACAGGGAAGACTGTGTGTGTGTGTGTGTGTGGGGGGGGGATCCTTAGCTGGACTGGGGCATGATTGAGGTATTTCCCAGTGTGTGAAGTGTGCAAGGAGGGGATGTAGAGGAGGAGGAAATTCACAAAGGAGAGGAGGGGAGGAGATGGGCAGAGCAGGGGAGGAGAGGGCAAGGCAGGGGAGGAGAGGGGAGGGGAGGAGGAGAGAGCAGGTGAGGGGGGGTGTGATAGAGGGGGGGGCGGGGCAGGTCACCTGACCAGGCACGTGAAGGTCAGCTCAGGGGAGATGACAGAGTGTTTCATGTCTGTGTGCTGATGAGAGCAGCTTCACGCTCCAGCCAGTCCGTAGTCACTGAGGCGCTACGCTGGATGAGGCAGGGCAGGATGAGGCAGGGCTGGACGAGGCAGGGCAGGATGAGGCAGGGCTGGGCAGGGCAGGTAGAACGCTGCTAGCTGTTAGTGGGAGAACCACCCAACCATGAGCGGTGAGTACCAGCGACCCTGTGACCCAGAGACCCTGGCTCAGTGTGTGTTCAGATGCGTGAGCGGGATTATATTAGTACTGGATCTTTCAACCACTTTTTTTTATTTTTTTAATTGGATGTAGATACGGATAAGCAACTCTGAAAGGTGTGATATGCACACAGGCATCGTGATGAGTCCAAATGTTATCAATTGATAAAAAAGTATCCAGAACCAGTATCCTGCAGCAGGCTTGGTGTTGTTGCTGTGAGATCTGAACCAGTATCCTGCAGCAGGCTTGGTGTTGTTGCTGTGAGATCTGAACCAGTATCCTGCAGCAGGCTTGGTGGTGTTGCTGTGAGATCTGAACCAGTATCCTGCAGCAGGCTTGGTGTTGTTGCTGTGAGATCTGAACCAGTATCCAGCAGCAGGCTTGGTGGTGTTGTTGCTGTGAGATCTGAACCAGTATCCTGCAGCAGGCTTGGTGTTGTTGCTCTGAGATCTGAACCAGTATCCTGCAGCAGGCTTGGTGGTGTTGCTGTGAGATCTGAACCAGTATCCTGCAGCAGGCTTGGTGTTGTTGCTGTGAGATCTGAACCAGTATCCTGCAGCAGGCTTGGTGGTGTTGCTGTGAGATCTGAACCAGTATCCTGCAGCAGGCTTGGTGTTGTTGCTGTGAGATCTGAACCAGTATCCTGCAGCAGGCTTGGTGGTGTTGTTGCTGTGAGATCTGAACCAGTATCCTGCAGCAGGCTTGGTGGTGTTGCTGTGAGATCTGAACCAGTATCCTGCAGCAGGCTTGGTGTTGTTGCTGTGAGATCTGAACCAGTATCCTGCAGCAGGCTTGGTGGTGTTGTTGCTGTGAGATCTGAACCAGTATCCTGCAGCAGGCTTGGTGTTGTTGCTGTGAGATCTGAACCAGTATCCTGCAGTAGGCTTGGTGTTGTTGCTGTGAGATCTGAACCAGTATCCTGCAGTAGGCTTGGTGTTGTTGCTGTGAGATCTGAACCAGTATCCTGCAGTAGGCTTGGTGTTGTTGCTGTGAGATCTGAACCAGTATCCTGCAGTAGGCTTGGTGTTGTTGCTCTGAGATCTGAACCAGTATCCTGCAGCAGACTTGGTGTTGTTGTTGTGAGATCTGAACCAGTATCCTGCAGCAGGCTTGGTGGTGTTGCTGTGAGATCTGAACCAGTATCCTGCAGCAGCCTTGGTGTTGTTGCTGTGAGATCTGAACCAGTATCCTGCAGCAGGCTTGGTGGTGTTGCTGTGAGATCTGAACCAGTATCCTGCAGCAGGCTTGGTGTTGTTGCTGTGAGATCTGAACCAGTATCCTGTAGTAGGCTTGGTGGTGTTGCTGTGAGATCTGAACCAGTATCCTGCAGCAGGCTTGGTGTTGCTGTGAGATCTGAACCAGTATCCTGCAGCAGGCTTGGTGTTGCTGTGAGATCTGAACCAGTATCCTGCGGCAGGCTTGGTGGTGGTGTTGCTGTGAGATCTGAACCAGTATCCTGCGGCAGGCTTGGTGGTGGTGTTGCTGTGAGATCTGAACCAGTATCCTGCAGTAGGCTTGGTGGTGTTGTTGCTGTGAGATCTGAACCAGTATCCTGCAGTAGGCTTGGTGTTGTTGCTGTGATATCTGAACCAGTATCCTGCAGCAGGCTTGGTGTTGTTGCTGTGAGATCTGAACCAGTATCCTGCAGTAGGCTTGGTGGTGTTGTTGCTGTGAGATCTGAACCAGTATCCTGCAGTAGGCTTGGTGGTGTTGTTGCTGTGAGATCTGAACCAGTATCCTGCAGCAGGCTTGGTGGTGTTGCTGTGAGATCTGAACCAGTATCCTGCAGCAGGCTTGGTGTTGTTGCTGTGAGATCTGAACCAGTATCCTGCAGCAGGCTTGGTGTTGTTGCTGTGAGATCTGAACCAGTATCCTGCAGCAGGCTTGGTGGTGTTGTTGCTGTGAGATCTGAACCAGTATCCTGCAGCAGGCTTGGTGGTGTTGCTGTGAGATCTGAACCAGTATCCTGCAGTAGGCTTGGTGGTGTTGCTGTGAGATCTGAACCAGTGTCCTGCAGCAGGCTTGGTGTTGTTGCTGTGAGATCTGAACCAGTACCCTGCAGCAGTCACTTATCCGCTCCACTGCTTTGCGTATCTGACTCTCTCTGAAGACGAGGTCCAGTGCACAGCAGGCCAGAACTTATTTGGTTCATTCCCAGCGGA
Source organism: Mallotus villosus (assembly GCA_903064625.1). Taxonomy (NCBI): domain Eukaryota; kingdom Metazoa; phylum Chordata; class Actinopteri; order Osmeriformes; family Salangidae; genus Mallotus; species Mallotus villosus. Next base: position 56,987 of record CAEFZP010000144.1, on the reverse strand, counting down.
CAGTAGAATTTCGCAGGAGTGCCTTTAGTCATTTTGTTTCCTTCCTGTAGACTCTCTCTCTCAGAGACAGCTGATCTGTGGGCTGGTCTGGATGTGTGATGAGGACGACGAGGACCAGAATTATGCATTAGTGCCGCCAGTCGATAAAACACTAACACAGAGACCCCCGTTTCCAACGCCCACACAACTGCTTAGACCCACTCAGGGCTTCCCAGGTTTATAGTGTCACTATAGTGTCACACTCTTCTATCAGGCCAGCAACACAGCTGGAACTGATGGCTTTCAGCCACTTCAGTTATTAATTCTGTGTAAAAACACACACTTGAGGTTTTTAACGGCTGCTTGTAACGCCACTGTGTTTAAAATGCCCTGGAGGCTGTTCCACTTTGACCCAGTTTTGTGTCCCTGCCCCCTCCCTCCCACCCTCCCACCCTCCCTCACCCTCTCTCCCTCTCTCCCTCTCTCCCTCTCTCCCTCCCTCCCTCCCTCCCTCTCTCCCTCTCTCCCTCCCTCCCTCCCTCCCTCCCTCCCCCTCCCTCCCTCCCTCCCTCCCTCCCTCCCTCCCTCCCTCCCTCTCCCTCTCTCCCCTCTCTCCCTCTCTCCCTCTCTCCCTCTCTCCCTACTCTCTCCCTCTCTCCCTCTCTCTCTCCCTCTCTCCCTCTCTCCCTCTCTCCCTCTCTCCCTCCCTCCCTCCCTCCCTCCCCTCCCCCCTCCCCCAGTTTCACAGGAAACCTGCCTCCTGGACCAGGTTCTGGAGCTGATTATGAATGAGAAACCTCCTAACAGCACCAGTCTATTCCTGAACGAAGACTCTGAGAAGCCTTCCCTGGCCGAGCGAGGAGCTGTCCGGAGGCTGAGGAGGGCCATGGAGCAGAGGGCGTCCGGCGTGAGGGACAGGATGACCTCCGTCACCTGGGAGAGCATCAAGGGGTTCCTCAAACGCAACCTGTTTGTGATCTTCACCATAGCGGCCGTGGCTCTGGGTGAGGCGAGGCTGTTTGTCTACCACGGCAACGACTTCTTCTGGAGCTCTCGGTTGCAGCTTTTTTAGACGTACTCTTAGTCTTTAGACGAAAAATTCACGTTTGATTTAGTCACATTTTGGTCATTTTTATCCATCATAGTTTTTGTCCAGTTTTAGTCGATGACATTTCATTTTCAGAAAGTTTTCCTTAAGAACTATCACTGTCCTAATCATAAGATCGGTTAAGAACTGTGTGTGTGTGTGTGTGTGTGATTGCCTGTGTGTGTGTCTGTGTGTGATTGCCTGTGTGTGTGTGTGTGTGTGTGTCTGTGTGTGATTGCCCGTGTGTGTGTGTGTGATTGCCCGTGTGTGTGTGATTGCCCGTGTGTGTGTGTGTGTGTGTGATTGCCTGTGTGTGTGTGTGTGTGTGTGTGTGTGTGTGATTGCCTGTGTGTGTGTGTGTGTGATTGCCTGTGTGTGTGTGTGTGTGTGTGTGTCTGTGTGTGTGTGTGTGTGTGTGTGTGTGTCTGTGTGTGATTGCCCGTGTGTGTGTGTGTGTGTGTGTGTGTGTCTGTCTGTGTGTGTGTGATTGCCCGTGTGTGTGTGTGTGTGTGTGTGTGTGTGTGTGTGTGTGTGTGTGTGTGTGTGTGTGTGTGTCCAGGCGTGATGCTGGGCTTTGCCCTGCGGCCCCAGAACCTGACCCTCAGGGACATCAAGTACTTCTCCTTCCCTGGAGAGCTGCTGATGAGGATGCTGAAGATGCTGGTGCTGCCACTCATCGTGTCCAGCCTGGTCACTGGTAGGACGGAATCCCCTAAAAGTATTTGACTGTGTTTAGCAGTCTGTGTTTAGCAGCCTGTGTTTAGCAGTCTGTGTTTAGCAGTCTGTGTTTAGCAGTCTGTGTTTAGCAGTCTGTGTTTGGCCCAGATGTGAGCCTGCCAGGTCATGTGACGGCTGCTGTGTGTGTGTGTGTGTGACTGTGCTGCTGTGTGTGTGTGACTGTGCTGCTGTGTGTGTGTGACTGTGCTGCTGTGTGTGTGTGACTGTGCTGCTGTGTGACTGTGCTCCTGTGTGTGTGTGACTGTGCTCCTGTGTGTGTGTGACTGTGCTGCTGTGTGTGTGTGACTGTGCTGCTGTGTGTGTGTGTGTGTGTGTGTGACTGTGCTGCTGTGTGTGTGTGTCTGTGCTGCTGTGTGTGTGTGTGTGTGTGTGTCTGTGCTGCTGTGCTGCTGTGTGTGTGTGTCTGTGCTGCTGTGTGTGTGTGTGACTGTGCTGCTGTGTGTGTGTGTGCGTGACTGTGCTGCTGTGTGTGTGTGTGTGACTGTGCTGCTGTGTGTGTGTGTGTGTGACTGTGCTGCTGTGTGTGTGTGGGTGACTGTGCTGCTGTGGGTGACTGTGCTGCTGTGTGTGTGTGTGTGTGACTGTGCTGCTGTGTGTGTGTGTGTGACTGTGCTGCTGTGTGTGTGTGGGTGACTGTGCTGCTGTGTGTGACTGTGCTGCTGTGTGTGTGTGTGTGTGACTGTGCTGCTGCTGTGTGTGTGTGTGTGTGTGTGTGTGTGTGTGTGTGACTGTGCTGCTGCTGTGTGTGTGTGACTGTGCTGCTGCTGTGTGTGTGACTGTGCTGCTGTGTGTGTGTGACTGTGCTGCTGTGTGTGTGTGTGTGTGTGTGTGACTGTGCTGCTGTGTGTGTGTGTGTGTGTGACTGTGCTGCTGTGTGTGTGTGTGACTGTGCTGCTGTGTGTGTGTGTGTGTGTGTGTGTGTGACTGTGCTGCTGTGTGTGTGTGTGTGACTGTGCTGCTATGTGTGTGTGTGTGTGTGACTGTGCTGCTGTGTGTGTGTGTGTGTGTGTGTGTGACTGTGCTGCTGTGTGTGTGTGTGTGTGTGACTGTGCTGCTGTGTGTGTGTGTGTGTGTGTGTGTGACTGTGCTGCTGTGTGTGTGTGTGTGTGTGTGTGTGTGTGACTGTGCTGCTGTGTGTGTGTGTGTGACTGTGCTGCTATGTGTGTGTGTGTGTGTGACTGTGCTGCTGTGTGTGTGTGTGTGTGTGTGTGTGACTGTGCTGCTGTGTGCAGGTATCTCCTCTCTGGACAGCAAGGCCTCTGGGAAGATGGGAATACGCGCCGTGGTTTACTACATGGTCACCACCTTGGTGGCAGTCTTCATTGGCATCGTCATGGTGATGATCATCCGTCCTGGTCAGGGCAGAAGGGATAGACCAGTGGCCACTAGTGGCAGCATTGAGCCGGTGCAGGCTGCGGATGCCTTCCTGGACCTCATCAGGTGACTTCTGATAGGTTTGACAGCAGATGTTGTCCTGGTCACTTGGGCAGCCACATGCTAAAATGTGATTTGGTGTTTTTCTCTCAGAAACATGTTTCCTCCGAACCTGGTGGAAGCTTGTTTCAAGCAGGTAAGAGCTCTCACTCTCTTATGGGGTCATTATTGTAGCAAAACTATTCACAAATGCACAGCACGATCCACAAATGCACAGCACGATTCACAAATGCACAACATGATTCACAAATGCACAACAAGATCCACAAATGCACAACATGATTCACAAATGCACAGCAAGATCCACAAATGTGTGCGATCCGCAATCCACAAATGCGTACCACGATCCACAAATGCGCACTGAGATTTGTGTATGTGTAAAACAATGTAGTCACAAAGTCTGGCCTCTGACTTGGCGCTGTTTTTACACGTGACTTTTGCTACACTCCTGCCGTGTGGTACAAATCCACAACTCGTGTGCGTGTGCGTGCGTGACAATATCTGCCTCAGTATCTGTAAAGCCTCCATGCCACCAGTCGGCGGTATAGCGGTCCAGTGACGTTTAAGGCAACGTACCATTGCTGGGTGGATCAAGCGGTTAGACTCGCCGTGGCTGCAGTGCAAGCAAGGCGAGCAACGATGGAGCCTCGAGAGCCTTCTGTAAGTACATTTTTATGTTAAGTAGTAACCGTCCTAAGTAACCTTATATTGCCCAGTAAAATATAATATTATCAGTAACACTAGTTATCTGTGAAGAAATAACTTTAGCTCCGCTCATGCGTCACCGAGCAAACTGGTAGTAGCTAGCTACATCATAGAAGTGGCACTATCAAACTAACTAGACCAATTTACCTACCTAAAAATGTTTGTGCCGCATATGGTGTGTAGGTAGCTAGGATAGAGTCACGATCAGGAGTCTATCTAGCTTAAAAACGAGTTTGGTGGAAGTTTGTATTTAAATAAGGCTAATAATTCAGAGTTGTCTTGAGTTTCATCAGCTAGCAAGCTAGGCACATTCAATCATCAGACAATGTTTAATGTACATTTAGACTTTTTCTTTGTTCTATTTTTAATGCACTGCACATGTATGGACTAAAGTATATGTATTGAAGTGGCCGATCAGGGAAACAAATTAAACAGTTGAGAAAGGGATTAAAGGTGACTGGCATTTGGCCACTTCTCTCTGATAGATAAGATCACTTACGAGAAGATGTTGAAATCACACCCAAGGTACATGATTTGGTTTATTACCTAAGATATTTATTAATCAAAGGTTATGTTAAAGCCCTCTTCTTGAATACCTTTTCTCCAATTTGTATTCCCATGCATGAGTAAGCTACGTCTTCATTACCAGTCTCTGTCTTTCCAGATGATTCTTGCACACATCACCCGGACGTTGATTCTGATGACAACGAAGATGTTTCTGTCGAGGTTGTCACTCGGGTCACAGCTTATTTCCAGACTTTTATTGAACATGATGTGCTTTTTAATTGTAATAAATGTATTTGTTTTTCAGTTGAAAAACTCATCACTTCCGTCCCTGTTTATAAAGAGGAGTATAGAACATGTGTCTCACAGGTCTGTCTTTTCAACAGCCTCTTCAGAGCATCTGAGGAATCTGCTGCGGTTCTGGTTCATTGATCCATCCACAATCATGATACAGACATGCAACTGTCCCATGTCTCTTCTGTCATTGGCTAACTCCCCTGCATAACAGCTGTCTAGCTGAAAGATCTCGTATGTGTGTGTGCGTCTTTGGAGTTTTTACCCTGTTAGGCTTACCAAATGGCATGCTGTAAAGATAAGCTTGGTGTTGGCTTGAGTTCATTTGGTAAGGTTCCCCTTTCTGTCGGCAAGAAATGCTGAACACAGTATAATTGTATGCAGAATAAAAGGTTAAATCTGTAATTTCTTTTAACAGTTTCAAACTCACTAAGTTTTGCTATTAATAGTTTATTCATTGATTGGCAACACACACACATTGTACATACGCCATCCTCGCTGTTGCGGTCCCCTTCGTCTTGAGGCTGGAGAGCCTAACATTAAGCGGATATGAAACCATTCAGGTGCGTGGAGCACTTAACGGGAGACAGAGCTTAAATATGTACTTCAATGCAAACAAAAGCTTATATATAACTATTGGGTTAGCGTCCAAAACTAAGCTTTTACTTGTAACTGGTAAAACAAATGTTAAATCTGTTAACTTTATCTGGTGTTGATGATACTCTGCACACATTCAACTGCAGCAGAGGTGGCAACTGGGTCTATTGATCTTTTTAGATGATCCATCTCGAGTTCATCCAGACAATTCTCAAGGACTGGTACATGGATACCAGGCCCAGGTCAGCATTAATGCCATTGGACTCCCAGTTGATCTCTGGTATTTGCAACTCCTATAGAAACATAATTTAAGATGTTAACATTTGGATTTGCGTTGGACTGTAAAGTCATGCATAATCATGACATGATGGCCCACTTTATGAACTGACATAGAGCCTTAATATTTGTTCATCTTATTTTAAGTTCTTGTATGATGTCAAACCCCTTGGTCGGCCACTACATATACCATACATGTGCAGTGCATTAAAAAAAGAACAAAGAAAAAGTCTAAATGTACATTAAACATTGTCTGATGATTGAATGTGCCTAGCTTGCTAGCTGATGAAACTCAAGACAACTCTGAATTATTAGCCTTATTTAAATACAAACTTCCACCAAACTCGTTTTTAAGCTAGATAGACTCCTGATCGTGACTCTATCCTAGCTACCTACACACCATATGCGGCACAAACATTTTTAGGTAGGTAAATTGGTCTAGTTAGTTTGATAGTGCCACTTCTATGATGTAGCTAGCTACTACCAGTTTGCTCGGTGACGCATGAGCGGAGCTAAAGTTATTTCTTCACAGATAACTAGTGTTACTGATAATATTATATTTTACTGGGCAATATAAGGTTACTTAGGACGGTTACTACTTAACATAAAAATGTACTTACAGAAGGCTCTCGAGGCTCCATCGTTGCTCGCCTTGCTTGCACTGCAGCCACGGCGAGTCTAACCGCTTGATCCACCCAGCAATGGTACGTTGCCTTAAACGTCACTGGACCGCTATACCGCCGACTGGTGGCATGGAGGCTTTACAGATACTGAGGCAGATATTGTCACGCACGCACACGCACACGAGTTGTGGATTTGTACCACACGGCAGGAGTGTAGCAAAAGTCACGTGTAAAAACAGCGCCAAGTCAGAGGCCAGACTTTGTGACTACATTGTTTTACACATACACAAATCTCAGTGCGCATTTGTGGATCGTGGTACGCATTTGTGGATTGCGGATCGCACACATTTGTGGATCTTGCTGTGCATTTGTGAATCATGTTGTGCATTTGTGAATCGTGCTGTGCATTTGTGAATCGTGCTGTGCATTTGTGGATCTTGCTGTGCATTTGTGAATCATGTTGTGCATTTGTGAATCGTGCTGTGCATTTGTGAATCATGTTGTGCATTTGTGAATCGTGCTGTGCATTTGTGAATCATGTTGTGCATTTGTGAATCGTGCTGTGCATTTGTGGATCGTGCTGTGCATTTGTGGATCGTGCTGTGCATTTGTGAATAGTTTTGCTACAATAATGACCCCATACTCTCTCCCAGCGTTTTCTCTCCTCTTAGGAGACTGATTGACATCATCTGTATTTTCTGTTATCCAGTATAAAACCGTTTACAAGAAGACCATCACCATCAGGAACGTAACTCAGGCTGTCAATCAAACCGAAGACTCCGCCCACAACATCACCGATGCCCTGGCTGCCGTGAACATCACCATGACGATGCAGACCATACAGGTATGGGAACATCACCATGACGATGCAGATCATACAGGTATGAGAACTGCTGTGGGGTGCGTGTCATTTACTTTCCCTAGTGAAGGTAATCCAATTCACTGGTTTTAATGTAGGGAAAAAGGCCACAAACATATCTTCGAAATCAAAGCAAGTCTGTGGTTGTGTTCTGCAGGAGAGTGTGGAGGAGGTGGTGCCCATGTCGGGCTCCTCCAGCGGGGTGAACGCCCTGGGCCTGGTGGTGTTCTCCATGTGCTTCGGCCTGGTCATCGGGAGCATGAAGCAGCAGGGGCAGGCGCTGAGAGACTTCTTCGACGGCCTCAACGAAGCCATCATGAGGCTGGTCGCCATCATCATCTGGTGGGTTTCCTCCTCCGTCACGTGACCACTAGCCAGGGGGTGGGGTTCCAGGGGCTCGTGTCTGCCTTGAAGTGGAGGTGAAGGTGTTTGCCCATCAACTAAACACTCTCACCCCTGCTCTCCCCCTCCTCATCTCTCGCCTCACCCCCACCTCCATCCCTTCCCTACCCCCTCTTCCCCTCCTCATCTCTCCCCCCACATCCATCCCTTCCCTACACCCCTCTCCCCCTCCTCATCTCTCCCCCCACCTCCATCCCTTCCCTACCCCCTCTCCCCCTCCTCAACCCTCCCCTACCCCCTCTCCCCCCCCACCCTCCCCAGGTACGCCCCTGTAGGCATCATGTTCCTCATAGCGGGGAAGATCGTGGAGATGAAGGACCTGGCGGAGATGGGGGGCCAGCTGGGGATGTACACGGTGACGGTCATCGCCGGGCTGCTCATTCACGGCCTCATCGTCCTGCCTCTGCTCTACTTCCTGGTTACCAGGAAGAACCCCTTCACCTTCATAGGAGGGCTCCTGCAGGCCCTCATCACCGCTCTCGGCACCTCCTCCAGGTGTGTGTGTGTGTGTGTGTGTGCGGGCGAGTAGCCGACACATATCACAAACAGTATTTACACAGATGAAACTTTGTTAGAGCTTAAACATTCATCTCCCAATCTCCATGCCTCCTCCACCCCTGCCCTCCACCCCTGCCCTCCACCCCTGTTCTCCACCCCTGCCCTCCACCCCTGTCCTCCACCCCTGTCCTCCACCCCTGCCCTCCACCCCTGCCCTCCAGCTCCGCCACCCTGCCCATCACCTTCCGCTGCCTGGAGGAGAACAACAAGGTGGACAAGCGCGTAACCCGCTTCGTGCTGCCCGTGGGCGCCACCATCAACATGGACGGCACCGCCCTGTACGAGGCCGTGGCAGCCATCTTCATCGCCCAGGTCAACGACATGGACCTCAACTTCGGCCAGATCCTCACCATCAGGTAAGGGGCGGAGTCAGGTAAGGGGCGGAGTCAGGTGAGGGGCGGAGTCAGGTAAGGGGCGGAGTCAGGTGAGGGGCGGAGTCAGGTAAGGGGCGGAGTCAGGTAAGGGGCGTAGTCCGTAAGGGGCGGAGTCGGGTAAGGGGCGGAGTCGGGTAAGGGGCGGAGTCGGGTAAGGGCCGGAGTCGGGTAAGGGGCGGAGTCGGGTAAGGGGCGGAGTCGGGTAAGGGGCGGAGTCAGGTAAGGGGCGGAGTCAGGTAAGGGGCGGAGGCACGTTCCGTAAAGCCAGTCTGCCGCCTGCCTGAGCCAGGCTTATACCAGGGAAAGTAACTGACACGAGCCTGGCTTAGTCCAACTGGCTTTATGGAACAGGCCCCTGGCTTAGTCCAACTGGCTTTATGGAACAGGCCCCTGGCTTAGTCCAACTGGCTTTATGGAACAGGCCCCTGGCTTAGTCCAACTGGCTTTATGGAACAGGCCCCTGGCTTAGTCCAACTGGCTTTATGGAACAGGCCCCTGGCTTAGTCCAACTGGCTTTATGGAACAGGCCCCTGGCTTAGTCCAACTGGCTTTATGGAACAGGCCCCTGGCTTAGTCCAACTGGCTTTATGGAACAGGCCCCTGGCTTAGTCCAACTGGCTTTATGGAACAGGCCCCTGGCTTAGTCCAACTGGCTTTATGGAACAGGCCCCTGGTCATTGAAGGAGATCTTCAGATACTCTACAAGTCTGTAGACTTGTGTTCAACCTCACAAAGTAACTAGGAAATATAGACCTGTCTGGGTCGATCCTGTGCTCATTAAAAAACAGCTGTGTGCAGCGACTACCATGTCTGTGTCCCTGCACTCTTATCTGGATCTGACTTTATGTGTGTGAGAATGCATGTACGTGCGTAAGTGCATTAAATGTGTGCGTGTACATGGACTGTGTGTGTTTGTGTGTTGTGTATATCTGTACGTGTGTGTGTGTGTGTTAGCCTCCTTATTAAATGTCTCTCTCTCCTCCCCCCCTCCAGTATCACGGCAACAGCTGCCAGCATCGGAGCTGCAGGCATCCCTCAGGCGGGCCTGGTTACCATGGTGATCGTATTGACATCGGTGGGACTTCCTACTGAGGACATAACACTGATCATCGCCGTGGATTGGTTCCTGTAAGTGCCTTAAATGTCAGATAGAGGCGACAGCCTCCCCAATAGAGGAGGGAGGGGGAGAGAGGGAGAGGGAGGAGAGAGAGGGAGAGAGAGGGAGAGAGAGGGAGAGGGAGAGAGCGAGGGAGAGAGCGAGGGAGAGAGCGAGGGAGGAGAGAGAGAGGGGAGAGAGAAGGGGAGAGAGAAGGGGAGAGAGGGGGGGAGAGAGGGGGAGAGAGACAGGGAGAGATAGAGAGAGACAGGGAGAGAAAGTGAAAGAGAGAGAGAGAGAGATGAGGTGTTAGTGGAAAGGTTATTGATACATAATACATCGTTATGACCCAACTTTGGATCGTCCCTGTCTGAGGAGAGAGAGAGAGAAGGTTCTGGAAACAGCAGTTGTGTTTCAGAGCATGTGCAGTATTGTGATCTGTTAGTGTGTACTCTGCATAGCATGCTCTTGTGTACCTCACAACTTCCACCACATCTACATATCTCTTTCTTTCTGTCTGTCTGTGTTTGGTCCTGCCTGTGTCAGGGATCGTCTGCGGACCACCACCAACGTGCTGGGGGACTCGCTGGGCGCGGGCATTGTGGAGCACCTCTCACGCCAGGAGCTGCAGCGTCAGGACGCAGAGACGGGAAACTCTGTCATCGAGGAGAACGAGAAGCCCTACCAGCTCATCTGCCAGGAGAACGACTCCCTCAAACACCACAACAGCGAGACCCCCATGTGATGGCCGGGCCCAGACCCAGACCAGACCCAGACCAGACCTGGGCCAGACCAGACCCAGACCAGACCTGGGCCAGACCCAGACCCAGACCCAGACCAGACCAGACCTGGGCCAGACCAGACCTGGGCCAGACCAGACCCAGATCAAACCCAGACCAGACCTGGGCCAGACCAGACCCAGATCAAACCCAGACCAGACCCAGACCCAGACCAGACCTGGGCCAGACCAGACCCAGATCAAACCCAGACCAGACCCGGGCCAGACCAGACCTGGGCCAGACCAGACCCAGATCAAACCCAGACCAGACCTGGGCCAGACCAGACCCAGATCAAACCCAGACCAGACCCGGGCCAGACCAGACCTAGACCAGACCCAGACCCAGACCTAGACCAGACCCAGACCAGACCCGGGCCAGACCAGACCTGGGCCAGACCAGACCCAGACCCAGACCTAGACCAGACCCAGACCAGACCTGGGCCAGACCAGACCCAGATCAAACCCAGACCAGACCCGGGCCAGACCAGACCTGGGCCAGACCAGACCCAGATCAAACCCAGACCAGACCTGGGCCAGACCAGACCCAGATCAAACCCAGACCAGACCCGGGCCAGACCAGACCTAGACCAGACCCAGACCCAGACCTAGACCAGACCCAGACCAGACCCGGGCCAGACCAGACCTGGGCCAGACCAGACCTAGACCAGACCCAGACCAGACCTGGGCCAGATCAGACCCAGATCAAACCCAGACCAGACCCGGGCCAGACCCGGGCCAGACCAGACCGGACCTAGACTAGACTAGACCAGATGAGGCTCAGTGATTCTTAACTAAAGATGTTATGTTCCGTATCTGTGAGAAGGTTTTCATTACCACGTCAGTTTGACAACATGTATTCCCTTTTGCTAACATTCAGGGACACGAGTAAGATATAGTTTGGAGTTATACGATTACAATTCTGACATGGGTGCAAAAAGGTTTTTGAGACATTCCTTTCAGCTAGTTTCTTATATTTCTTGATGTCCCAAATAGGTTGTTGTTTGCCTCTATAGTAACCTGATGATTCTGTAGATAGATGCTTGTCATTTTGTAAATCTACCTCTTAAGTCATTAAACTATTACGATTCATTCCCTCCTATGTTCATACGAATCTCACGGATTAAGCACATATCAAGACTGAGGTGCGTGAACTGCATCAACCGAATGTAAATAAACTTGTTCATATTTTACACTTTTCTTTATTACGTATAGTAATACAAGTTTAATATCTAAAGTAACGTATTTCATTCGTTTAAAACTTTTTGAGAAAACAAACCAGGTTTTTTATATTTTTTCTGGAATGTTGACATCGTAGAACCATTCTAACGGAATGTTGACGTCGTAGAACCATTCTAACGGAATGTTGACATCGTAGAACCATTCTTACTGAATTTTAATCCTGAAGTTAATTTGAATGGAGGTTTATGGACTGGAGGGACTGAAACAATGTTTGTTAGTTGTTTTTTTCATTCATGTTTGATATTTTGGGGTTTCTTATGCCTCCCCCGACACGTAGTGATTAGTTTAGTTTAGTTTAGTGATATGTTAGTGATATGTTACGGTTGTAGACCTATGACAGAACTTGCTCTTACATATTACTGCAGGAGCAATAAGCTAAATTGCAGAAAAGGACAAATAACGTAAAGATATGATCCCTGTACTCTTTTGTGGATTTATGTTGATAGCTTTGCTGATTTTGTGTAAAATAAGACTGTGACGTTTTTGGAAAATTGTATTATTTCGATATGTAATTATTTATATTTTAAGCGCCACTTTGTTTGATGTTTCAGTAAAGTTTTTAAATATAAGCTAGTGCACTTAAGCCTTCAAAATAGTATGAAGTAATTTTTGTTATTTGTGTTTATAATGTTTCTGGTGAAATGGCTAAGATGTGTTTTTCCTGTGAGAATGTGACTATTGATATTTTGATGGAGGATTTTTTATGTTTCAGCAAATAAATGTCTCAGGAAAACAATAATGTGTTTGTCTTTCAGTGTTACCATGGAGACGGAAAGGATATCTGTAACACACAGTCACAAAGTGAATTGTTATGTTTGTGAACCAGGGAAAACGGAAACTGATGAAGGTAACTTTTGTTTGTAAATACATTCAGGAACCAGACTGTCTGCTGGAATGATATCCACAACTCCAGCATCTCGATCTTTCTCCTTCTGGTAGTATTATCTGTGGCCCTCCATCTGGGGCCTGGTGTGTGGTGGTGTGTGGTGTGTGGTGTGTGGCGTGTGGCGTGTGGCGTGTGGCGTGTGGCGTGTGGCGTGTGGCGTGTGCCGTGTGCCGTGTGCCGTGTGCCGTGTGCCGTGTGCCGTGTGCCGTGTGCCGTGTGCCGTGTGCCGTGTGCCGTGTGCCGTGTGGCGTGTGGCGTGTGGCGTGTGGCGGCGTGGCGGCGTGGCGGCGTGTGTGTGTGGCGTGTGTCGTGTGTGTGTGTGTGTGTGGTGTGTGTGTGTGTGACTCCAACGAGGAGACTGTCTACCTCTGCTGGTTGGAGGTAACATGTGACCCCAGTCTCCTCTCTCCCCTCGGGCTAGTTCCACTATCAGTGGGCAGTCTGCCAGACTGAGCTCCCACCCCACCGGCCCGCGGGGGCCCGGCTGAACACCTGCTTGCATCACCTCAGATGGCTCCTAATCCCCGTCAGCTAGCCTGTCTGCTAGCTAGCCTGTCAGCTAGCCTGCCTGCTAGCCTGTCAGCTAGCCTGTCTGCTAGCCTGTCTGCTAGTCTGTCAGCTAGCCTGCCTGCTAGCCTGTCAGCTAGCCTGTCTGCTAGCCTTCCTGCTAACCTGTCTGCTAGCCTGTCTGCTAGCCTTCCTGCTAACCTGTCAGCTAACCTGTCAGCTGCCTGTCTGCTAGCCTGTCAGCTGGGAGGGAGGGTGTGGAGGGGTGGCTGGGGAGGGAGGGTGGCATGTTAGGGTGGGCGAGGGTTTGAGGTGGCTTGTTAGGGTGTGGGGGGGGGGAGGGAGGTGTTAGGAGTGTGAGGCAGGAGGGCTCTGGGGTGGGAGGTTCCAAATTTGGAGTGTGGGCTTCTGATAGGTGAGATTTGGAGTGTGGGCTTCTGATAGGTTAGATTTGGAGTGTGGGCTTCTGATTGGTTAGATTTGGAGTGTGGGCTTCTGATAGGTTAGATTTGGAGTGTGGGCTTCTGATTGGTTAGATTTGGAGTGTGGGCTTCTGATTGGCTCACACGTGTTCTGAAGAGACGGGTGTTTGTTATCTACTTATTATTTATTTATAAAAGAGTCACTTTCAACATTGTGTTTAAACATACAGAACATTCTACATAACAGGTGGACTAGATCCTGACTAGATCAAGCCCTCTACGAAGTGTTGATAACAGGTGGTTCCAGACTAGATCAAGCCTAGATCAAGCCTAGATCAAGCCCTCTAACAGCCATCAAGCCTACAGAGTAAACAGCCATGGGTGAGAATGAGAGAAATGTTCTCCGAACAGAGAATCTTCAGAAATACTTGGCAAATACTTTGGCATAGGTAGCAACACTCAGTGTAGAAGACATTTAGCGATATATATATATATATCAGAAAAAGGTAAAAGACAGCAATACAGAGGTTGAGATCCAGCCAGTCTAAATTTAGCAAACCCACAAGTAATTCTAATAATCAAACCGGACTTTTACTAATTTGTTTGCTAAAGACGCTTTAAGTATCAGATGATTACAGCTTCATATGTCGTTTCAATTGTTGCATTCTAGTAAAAAATGAAAAGAAATAATAATCCCTTCCTAGTTTGCCTGAATTGACAGTGACTGGAGCTCAGCCTTAGTCCACAGCAGACGTGGTCCTGTCATGTGATTCAGGGTGCAGTCAGGTGACCCAGGGGGCAGTCAGGTGATCCAGGGGGCAGTCAGGTGAACCGGGGGGCAGTCAGGTGACCCGGGGGGCAGTCAGGTGACCCAGGGGGCAGTCAGGTGACCCAGGGGGCAGTCAGGTGATCCAGGGGACAGTCAGGTGACCCGGGGGGCAGTCAGGTGACCCGGGGGGGCAGTCAGGTGATCCAGGGGGCAGTCATGTGATCCAGGGGACAGTCAGGTGATCCAGGGGACAGTCAGGTGATCCAGGGGGCAGTCAGGTGATCCAGGGGACAGTCAGGTGATCCAGGGGACAGTCAGGTGATCCAGGGGACAGTCAGGTGACCCAGGGGACAGTCAGGTGATCCAGGGGATAGTCAGGTGACCCAGGGGACAGTCATGTGATCCAGGGGACAGTCAGGTGATCCAGGGGGCAGTCATGTGATCCAGGGGACAGTCAGGTGATCCAGGGGACAGTCAGGTGACCCGGGGGGCAGTCAGGTGACCCGGGGGGCAGTCAGGTGATCCAGGGGACAGTCAGGTGATCCAGGGGATAGTCAGGTGATCCAGGGGGCAGTCATGTGATCCAGGGGACAGTCAGGTGATCCAGGGGACAGTCAGGTGATCCAGGGGATAGTCAGGTGACCCAGGGGACAGTCATGTGATCCAGGGGACAGTCAGGTGATCCAGGGGGCAGTCATGTGATCCAGGGGGCAGTCAGGTGACCCAGGGGGCAGTCATGTGATCCAGGGGGCAGTCAGGTGACCCAGGGGATAGTCATGTGATCCAGGGGACAGTCATGTGATCCAGGGGGCAGTCAGCTTCGACGCTCCCAAGAAGAGAAAGATACGACAGACGAAGGCCACGGGGCGGCTGGAGAGTCAGCCAGCTCGGGCCCAGCCGGGCGACGAGGATGACAAGCTGCGGATAGTTTACTTGGCCTGTCAGGAGAGAGAAGGGAGCGAGGAGAGATCCATTAAAGAGGTAACTTCTGGCTCGTGATGGTACCAACCAACGCATGCGTTGAGATCATGCAAAATGCGTTACGATGACTTTCTGTTTTCTTACCTATGACAAATTCCCTCTTCCTCCTGTGGCGATCTCTCTTCTTCTCTCATTCCACCTGGATGGTCTGCCACCCCTCTTTCTTATCCTGTGGTGAGGGGGGGGGGCAATCGGGGAAAGAAGGGGACCACCAAATCAAAGCCTTGCCGTGCTCTGACTGTCCACATTGTGGTGGAAGTTTGCACTTGGAGAATAGTTTCAATTCCAAACATTATTTCAAATGACAGCTCTAAGCTTGATCAATTGTTGCAGAAGATTTCAACCTTTTATGGTACGTTTTTTATTCTGGAAGACATTTTCCTCCAAGTATTTATGTACTTATTTGATGGTTGCACAAAGTTGCCAGTCAGATATCTGAGACCAGCCCAATCACATACTTTATAATTAATCAACTAGATAGACTAGATTAATCAACTAGATGCCAAAATAGCCCCAGAAAGGGTTCGAATCAGAGGCTTGTCAAGGTGAAGACAGGACTCGTCTGCCAGCGTTCATGTAGGATCTTGTTCTGGAACCCTCCACCAGCAGCATTCTGAGATCTGGATTCTAGAACCCTCCACCAGCAGCATTCTGAGATCTGGGTTCTAGAACCCTCCACCTGCAGCATTCTGAGATCTGGGTTCTGGAACCCTGAGATCATAGGTGTTCCTCTGGGAGCAGGGGCGAATCTAGGTTCCCACTTTTGGGGGGGACTAAGCCCTTAGATAAAACATTTTATTTTTCCTGTGACCCAGCAAAACTAGGGGGGACTGGGGGCATGTTCCCCCAGAATATTTTTTATATCATTTTAAATAGTGTCCTCTAGTGGGTTTTAAGAAGAGAAATTAACAAATTTATATATATTTTTTTAAATTATTTTATTATTTTATTTCTTAAGTAATGAAACTTTTGGGGGGGCTCCAGCACAGGCAGGCCAGGCGTCTCCACGGCTCCCTACCTCGGACATGACGGGGAGGTTGTCGTGGGGATGCAGCCACATGGTCCGGCGCGTCTTGGTGTGGGGGCGGAGACTCAGTTTCCTTAGTAACCTCTTCACCTTCCTGTCCCTGGGGTTCGCACACTTCACCGCCTTCTTGGTGTACAAACTGAAAGGGGGTACAATACGACACACAACTCTTTCTTAACCTTAACTTGACTGCTGTGAAATTCAACCTGACCATTTCGTTTTGGGTCAGTTTTTAAGTGCAGTTCCTACAGCATAAGGTACATTCATAAGGTACATTCATAAGGTACATTCAATACAGATTTAATAGGTTTGTCTGACTACAATTGTCTATTACTTCTGGACAAGGATTTAAGTAATCTGGGACTGGAAAGCCAATGCTTAGTTCGACCACAATTAAACCCAGGCTAGACACTATTAAACCCAGGCCAGACCTGAACTAGTTTTCCAAGGCCACATTCCTAGTTTTTTCCTGTAATAGCTAAGCAGGAACATTACATGTACAGTGTGTTGAGAGTCTGGAGGGGTTCGGGCGGCTTGTTTTCCCACATATTTCCTTCCTCCCTTCTCTGTCAATTACAGTGGGATGGGAGCCATGACAACGGGGCTCTGGATGGCAGACAATGCTCCTCAGCCCTAACAGGCATATTTTCCACGTCTGCGGCAGGCAGGGGAGCGCCGGGGATAGTTGGAATACTTGCATGATGGCCTGTATGCTGCAGTGTGGACCCACGCTCTGAAACTCGAAGCGCAGCACGTCTTTGGTGCGCACCTTTCCCTGGGAGTACCGCATGCAGCACTGGACATCTCTCTGCATTTGGACCCCCTTACCTGAGGGAGAGGGGGGGGGAGGGGAGGAGGGAGGAGAGGGGGGGGGAGGAGGGAGGAGAGGGGAGGGATAGAGGAGAGAGAAAGTGAGACTTAATTGCTGTCGAACTCGTCGAAGCATGCTCTCCGTGCGTGACAGCTGGAGAGATGTTTCCTCATGTGATCATGTGATCATGTAATCATGTGATCTTCTATTCCAGAGACCCAGCGAGGCTGCTGGGTGAGTGTTAGACACTGTCTGAGAGCGCTGGTACTATCCTGGGTAAGTGTTAGTCCACACACTGTCTGAGAGCGCTGGTACTATCTGCTGGGTGAGTGTTAGTCCACACACTGTCTGAGAGCGCTGGTACTATCCTGGGTAAGTGTTAGTCCACACACTGTCTGAGAGCGCTGGTACTATCTGCTGGGTGAGTGTTAGTCCACACACTGTCTGAGAGCGCTGGTACTATCCTGGGTGAGTGTTAGTCCACACACTGTCTGAGAGCGCTGGTACTATCCTCTGCTGGCGAGGAGATCGGTTGTTACTGCTAGACTGTCCCGCCCTGCATGGCTGTGTGTGTGTGTGTGTGTGTGTGTGTGTTATCACAGGTGGAATGGACTCCTGTGTTGACATGGTAATGCAATCTGCTCAGCAGACTACACACACACACGTGTGCACTCCCCTTCACACACAAACAGGCTCACACACACACACACAGACACACACACACCACACACCACACTCCTCTTCAAGCACGCAGGAATGTCAGAGGAACTAAAACAAGCTCCTCCATCATGTCTGGTTGTTCCAGCAGCACAGAGAGACAGACAGATACAGAGAGACAGACAGATACAGAGAGACAGACAGATACAGAGAGACAGACAGACACAGAGAGACAGACAGACACAGAGAGACAGACAGATACAGAGAGACAGACACAGTGCATGCACAGAGCATGACAAGGTGACAGACACAGAGAGGAGCATGACAAGGTGACAGACACACAGAGAGGAGCATGACAAGGTGACAGACAGACACAGAGAGGAGCATGACAAGGTGACAGACACAGAGAGGAGCATGACAAGGTGACAGACAGACACAGAGAGGAGCATGACAAGGTGACAGACACAGAGAGGAGCATGACAAGGTGACAGATACAGAGAGGAGCATGACAAGGTGACAGACACAGAGAGGAGCATGACAAGGTGACAGACACAGAGAGGAGCATGACAAGGTGACAGACACAGAGAGGAGCATGACAAGGTGACAGACACAGAGAGGAGCATGACAAGGTGACAGACACAGAGAGGAGCATGACAAGGTGACAGACACAGAGAGGAGCATGACAAGGTGACAGACACAGAGAGGAGCATGACAAGGTGACAGACACAGAGAGGAGCATGACAAGGTGACAGACACAGAGAGGAGCATGACAAGGTGACAGACACACAGAGAGGAGCATGACAAGGTGACAGGCACAGAGAGGAGCATGACAAGGTGACAGACACAGAGAGGAGCATGACAAGGTGACAGACACAGAGAGGAGCATGACAAGGTGACAGACAGATACAGAGAGGAGCATGACAAGGTGACAGACAAACACAGAGAGGAGCATGACAAGGTGACAGATACAGAGAGAGGAGCATGACAATGTGACAGACACAGAGAGGAGCATGACAAGGTGACAGATACAGAGAGGAGCATGACAAGGGGACAGACACAGAGAGGAGCATGACAAGGTGACAGACACAGAGAGGAGCATGACAAGGTGACAGACACACAGAGAGGAGCATGACAAGGTGACAGACAGACAGACACAGAGAGGAGCATGACAAGGTGACAGACACAGAGAGGAGCATGACAAGGTGACAGACACAGAGAGGAGCATGACAAGGTGACAGACACAGAGAGGAGCATGACAAGGTGACAGACACAGAGAGGAGCATGACAAGGTGACAGACACAGAGAGGAGCATGACAAGGAGACAGACAGACACAGAGAGGAGCATGACAAGGTGACAGACACACAGAGAGGAGCATGACAAGGTGACAGACACAGTGCATGCACAGAGCATGACAAGGTGACAGACACAGAGAGGAGCATGACAAGGTGACAGACACAGAGAGGAGCATGACAAGGTGACAGATACAGAGAGGAGCATGACAAGGGGACAGACACAGAGAGGAGGATGACAAGGTGACAGACACAGAGAGGAGCATGACAAGGTGACAGACAGACACAGAGAGGAGCATGACAAGGTGACAGACAGACACAGAGAGGAGCATGACAAGGTGACAGGCTTTTTTATAAAAGGAGACATGGAGAAGCTACGTACAGAAAGAATTCCGTTAAATGCCAGTTTGTGTGTACCGGACTGACTCCATTGCCTTTCCTCTAAACAGGAACACGAATGTTCCGTGTTGTCATGAGGACCGACTCCCCGCATTCTAACACTCTGTTTACATCCGTCCTCCTCTCCCTCTTCAATCTCCTATGTCTCTCTCTCTCCCTCTCCTCTCTTATCATCTCCTATGTCTCTCTCTCTCTCTCTCCTATTGCCATCCTGTCTTCCCTCCTCTCCCCTGCTCCATCTCTCTCTCCCTCTCTCTTCCAGCCATCCTGCCTCCTCACTTTCTCCTCTTCTCTCTCCTGTTTCTCCGTCTCCTTCTCTCCTCTCCTTCAGCCTCCCTCCCGTCCTTCACCATCGCTCAGTGAGCCACCTGCAGGGAGCCTGCTACGGTAGCTGTGTGTGTGTGTGTGTGTGTGTGTGTGTGTGGGTGTGGGGGTGGTGTGTGTGTGTGTGTTGCGGTCTTACCTTCCACAGATGACAGGAGCACTGCGAACAGGGAGATCATGGTGAGAGGCTGGAGGAACATGGTTCGGCTGGCACGGACAAGCATGCAGTCAGGCAGGCAGGCAAGCTGCAGTAATCCACTGTTACCTTCTCTCTCTCTACGCCTCCCTCTCTTATAACACTCCCTCCCTCCCTGTCACCCTCCCTCTCTCATGATACTCCCACCCTCCCTGTCACCCTCCCTCTCTCATGATACTCCCACCCTCCCTGTCACCCTCCCTCTCTCTCCATTTCACTCTCTGTCTCCCTCCCTGCCTCTCTTTCTACCTCTTAGTTTTACTCTCTCCCTCCCTCCCATCCTCCACTCCTCAATTCCTGCCTCTTTTCTCTTAAACTCCCTTCATTCCTCTCTCGCCCCTGCCCTCTCTCTCTCTCTTTCACTCGATCTCCCTCCATTCCGATCTCTCTCGCCCTCCCTCGCATTCACACTCAAACTCTCTCGCTCTCACACGTAAACACACACTTGCAGCGCTGAATGCACCAACACCGTATAACACACACTTTTCTTTCTCCCTGTCTCTCCCTCACATACACACATATCTCTCTCTCTTTCTCTCACACACACACATCCCTCTCTCACACATACACACATCTCTCTCTCACACACACACACACACACACACACACAACACACACACACACACACACACACACACACACACACATCCCTCTCTCACACACACTCAATCTATCTCCATCTCACTTCTCTCACTGTAATTCTCTCATCATCTCTGTGTAAAGCGCCTTTTCAAAAAGCGATTAAAATTTGGCAGATTTATGACAGCTTTAGGTCATGGAAAGTCGAGTTCAGCCATAGTTCTGTTAAGCTGTGTTGTGACAGTGTTCATCTGATTGATATGTAATAGAGCACAGTTGCATTGGACAAACACAACCACTTCACCTGGACAGATCGACATTCACAGAAAGCTTTGGTCTTTTCCCCCAACGGCTGTGTTTACTCGATCCAGCCTCACAGATCCAGCCCCACAGATCCAGCCCCACAGATCCAGCCCCACAGATCCAGCCTCACAGAGCCAGCCTCACATATCCAGCCTCACAGATCCAGCCTCACAGATCCAGCCTCACAGATCCAGCCTCACAGATCCAGCCTCACAGATCCAGCCTCACAGATCCAGCCTCACAGATCCAGCCTCACAGATCCAGCCTCACAGATCCAGCCTCACAGAGCCAGCCTCACAGATCCAGCCCCACAGATCCAGCCTCACAGAAGCAGCCCCACAGATCCAGACCTGAAGAGCCAGCCCCACAGATCCAGCCCCACAGATCCAGCCTCACAGAGCCAGCCTCACAGAAGCAGCCCCACAGATCCAGCCCCACAGATCCAGCCTCACAGATCCAGCCCCACAGATCCAGCCTCACAGAGCCAGCCTCACAGATCCAGCCCCACAGATCCAGCCTCACAGATCCAGCCCCACAGAAGCAGCCCCACAGATCCAGCCTCACAGATCCAGCCTCACAGATCCAGCCTCACAGAGCCAGCCCCACAGAGCCAGCCTCACAGATCCAGCCTCACAAAGCCAGCCTCACAGAAGCAGCCTCACAGAGCCAGGCCCAAGACTGCAGATAGTTAGTTCTGAGTTAGCCAAGCACTGTTGCCATTTAAAGGCAACAGCTGCAAACAGCCTGCAAACAGCCGACAGACAGCCAGTGGCATGTTCTCCATAGGATGCAGGAGGTAAGAGTAAAAGAAGCTGGAGAGGAGCAGTCATAGGATTTGAACCTCTGTCTGCATGAGGGTCAACTCAGCCTGGCTCTGTAGCTGTCTGGGAAAGATGTGTGTGTTGGAATACCTGTGCGTGTGTAGGTGTGTGTGTGTTTGTGTGTGTAGAGGGTGATCTGAGTGTGTTAACCTTGGCATCCTGTCATTCTGATCGACTGTATAACGGCCATATTCTCCAGTCGACCGAATTCCACCTCAGCCTTGAATAGTGGGATTAGACAGCAGAATCTGATACGGGGGGGAGGCAGGGTGGAGGCAGGGGGGAGGCACTGAGGCAGGGGGGAGGCACTGAGGCAGGGGGGAGGCAGGGGGGAGGCAGGGGGGAGGCACTGAGCAGGGGGGAGGCAGGGGGGAGGCACTGAGGCAGGGGGAGGCAGGGGGGAGGCACTGAGGCAGGGGGGGAGGCAGGGGGGAGGCACTGAGGCAGGGGGGAGGCAGGGGGGAGGCACTGAGGCAGGGGGGGAGGCAGGGCTCTAATCCCTATCTGGCTGGGTGCATACCTGAGCCCTCAAAAGTACAAATATGCCGTCTGTGTATCGAGGGGGTGAGGAGGGGTGAGGCGGGGGGGGAGGAGGAACGGGGGCTTGGGGGCAGCGTAACAAGAATTCCGACCCTTAAGAAAAATCAGGTTGGAATCTTTCAGCTGCAAAAACATACCTTCCCCATGACTTCAGTGAACACCGGAGCCAAACACATTTCCTGCATATCTTCGCGGCGATTAAGAGATCCCGGTAAAAGTATACAGACACAAACATGCCAAGCGGAGGTCAAAAATAAACACAAGTGGAGGAAGAGGGGGGGGGTTCCTCCTCTCAAAGGGGGTAGAGGGACGTCTTGAGAACGGCCTGCCTACAGAGGAGTGTGTGTGTGTGTGTGTGTGTGTGTGTAGACATTTGATCCACAGAGGTACACCCATTGTGTAAAAGCAGAAGAAACATCAGATCATAGATCAAAATAAACCATACAGAGTTCTGTTGGACCCAAAATGGAAGGCGGGCTGGCCAAAAGACCCGTTTGGAATGACGTTGTGTCCCTGGGTAAGACACTTCACCCTACTTGCCTCGGGGGAATGTCCCTTTACTTACTGTAAGTCTCTCTGGATAAGAGCGTCTGCTAAATGACTAAATGTAAGTTGTCTGGGAAGGAAAGCAGGATAGACAGACAGGCAGGCCTCAGACTAACAAACATCTGTGTCTCGTAGCCTTTCCTTTCTTCAGACGGTAAACCTTAAACCGTACATGCTCACTTCAAATACTCCCAAGCAATTATTTCTAAAAAGAAGCAGTGCTCTGTTCAAAGGTTCTGTGTCCGGGGACGTTCTCAACGCAGGTTGCCAGAGACAAACAGCTTGTTTCTGTTATTGTAAAGGACAGAGGTTACTGGCAGGCTGGTTACTGGCAGGCTGGTTACTGGCAGGCTGGTGCTGCTGAGTGATTGATGACCAGAGATGGGCAGCCTCTCCTCCAGTGTGTGTGTGTGTGTGTGTGTGTGTGTGTGTTGTGTGTGTGTGTGTGTGTGTGTCACACCGGTCAGGCAGCAAGAGACCCTTACAGAGAACATTACTTCAAGAAGTACTTCATCATTAGTGAAGGGAATGTTTTCCATTACCCTGATACCTACAAGGGGAATAACGGATAAAAGATGTGGTCTTTATATTCCTGTACGCAGCTAACCTCGTTCATCGACCCTGCTCGCTCCTTTCCGGAATGTGCCGACGGAGCAAAACAACATTGTGTTTTTAGCCAATCCTTGATTTCCTGCAGATCAATTTAATTGGCTCGAGCAGAAGGGCCCACCAACAAGGGCACTCTGGCTGGCATGTGTGTATCTTCCCTGGCACGACCCCCCACCCCCCTAAGTTCATCTTCTGCTGTTTTGATGATGGACCAGCAGGCCTCGTTCACCCTCTGGGGAGACGTCCGACACGCTCTCGTGCTCCGAGTCTTCCTGCTCCCTGGGGAGGAGAGGCTTTCAGCTGAGACAAGATGAGGTGTTACCCTTCTGGAGAGGAAACACTCTGGGAGATCTCTCCCTCCTCCACCCCAGGACAGTGAGGTCTCTCCCTCCTCCTCCCCAGGACAGTGAGGTCTCTCCCTCCTCCACCCCAGGACAGTGAGGTCTCTCCCTCCTCCACCCCCAGGACAGTGAGGTCTCTCCCTCCTCCACCCTCAGGACAGTGAGGTCTCCCCCTCCTCCACCCCAGGACAGTGAGGTCTCTCCCTCCACCCCCCAGGACAGTGAGGTCTCTCCCTCCTCCACCCTCAGGACAGTGAGGTCTCTCCCTCCTCCACCCCAGGACAGTGAGATCTCTCCCTCCTCCACCCCCAGGGCAGTGAGGTCTCTCCCTCCTCCACCCCCAGGACAGTGAGATCTCTCCCTCCTCCACCCCAGGACAGTGAGGTATGTCCCTCCTCCACCCAGGACAGTGCGGTATGTCCCTCCTCCACCCCAGGACAGTGAGGTCTCTCCCTCCTCCACCCTCAGGACAGTGAGATCAGTCCCTCCTCCTCCCCCAGGACAGTGAGATCTCTCCCTCCTCCACCCCAGGACAGTGAGGTCTCTCCCTCCTCCACCCCAGGACAGTGAGGTCTCTCCCTTCTCCACCCCCAGGACAGTGAGGTCTCTCCCTCCTCCACCCCAGGACAGTGAGGTCTCTCCCTCCTCCACCCCCAGGACAGTGAGGTCTCTCCCTCCTCCACCCCAGGACAGTGAGGTCTCTCCCTCCTCCACCCCCAGGACAGTGAGGTCTCTCCCTCCTCCACCCCAGAACAGTGAGGTATGTCCCTCCTCCACCCTCAGGACAGTGAGGTCTCTCCCTCCACCCCAGGACAGTATGGTCTCTCCCTCCTCCACCCCAGGACAGTGAGGTATGTCCCTTCTCCACCCCAGGACAGTGAGGTCTCTCCCTCCTCCACCCCCAGGGCAGTGAGGTATGTCCCTCCTCCACCCTCAGGACAGTGAGGTCTCTCTCTCCTCCACCCCAGGACAGTGAGGTCTCTCCCTCCTCCACCCTCAGGACAGTGAGGTCTCTCCCTCCTCCACCCCCAGGACAGTGAGGTCTTTCCCTCCTCCACCCCAGGACAGTGAGGTCTCTCCCTCCTCCACCCCCAGGGCAGTGAGGTCTCTCCCTCCTCCACCCCCATGACAGTGAGGTCTCTCCCTCCTCCACCCCCAGGACAGTGAGGTCTCTCCCTCCTCCACCCCCAGGACAGTGAGGTCTCTCCCTCCTCCACCCCATGACAGTGAGGTATGTCCCTCCTCCACCCCAGGACAGTGAGGTCTCTCCCTCCTCCACCCCCATGACAGTGAGGTCTCTCCCTCCTCCACCCCCAGGACAGTGAGGTCTCTCCCTCCTCCCCAGGACAGTGAGGTATGTCCCTCCTCCACCCCCATGACAGTGCGGTCTCTCCCTCCTCCACCCCCAGGACAGTATGGTCTCTCCCTCCTCCACCCCCAGAACAGTGAGGTCTCTCCCTCCTCCACCCCCATGACAGTGCGGTCTCTCCCTCCTCCACCCCAGGACAGTATGGTCTCTCCCTCCTCCACCCCAGGACAGTGAGGTATCTCCCTCCTCCACCCCCAGGACAGTGAGGTCTCTCCCTCCTCCACCCCAGGACAGTGAGGTCTCTCCCTCCTCCACCCCCAGGACAGTGAGGTATCTCCCTCCTCCACCCCCAGGACAGTGAGTCTCTCCCCCTCCACCCCAGGACAGTGAGGTCTCTCCCTCCTCCACCCCCAGGACAGTATGGTCTCTCCCTCCTCCACCCCAGGACAGTGAGGTATCTCCCTCCTCCACCCCCAGGACAGTGAGGTCTCTCCCTCCTCCACCCCAGGACAGTGAGGTCTCTCCCTCCTCCACCCCCAGGACAGTGAGGTATCTCCCTCCTCCACCCCCAGGACAGTGAGGTCTCTCCCTCCTCCACCCCCAGGACAGTGAGGTCTCTCCCTCCTCCACCCCCAGGACAGTATGGTCTCTCCCTCCTCCACCCCCAGGGCAGTGAGGTCTCTCCCTCCTCCACCCCCAGGGCAGTGAGGTCTCTCCCTCCTCCACCCTCAGGACAGTGAGGTCTCTCCCTCCTCCACCCCCAGGACAGTATGGTCTCTCCCTCCTCCACCCTCAGGACAGTGAGGTATGTCCCTCCTCCACCCTCAGGACAGTGAGGTCTCTCCCTCCTCCACCCCCAGGACAGTGAGGTCTCTCCCTCCTCCACCCCAGAACAGTGAGGTATGTCCCTCCTCCACCCTCAGGACAGTGAGGTCTCTCCCTCCACCCCAGGACAGTATGGTCTCTCCCTCCTCCACCCCCAGGACAGTGAGGTATGTCCCTTCTCCACCCCAGGACAGTGAGGTCTCTCCCTCCTCCACCCCCAGGGCAGTGAGGTATGTCCCTCCTCCACCCTCAGGACAGTGAGGTCTCTCTCTCCTCCACCCCAGGACAGTGAGGTCTCTCCCTCCTCCACCCTCAGGACAGTGAGGTCTCTCCCTCCTCCACCCCCAGGACAGTGAGGTCTTCCCTCCTCCACCCCAGGACAGTGAGGTCTCTCCCTCCTCCACCCCCAGGGCAGTGAGGTCTCTCCCTCCTCCACCCCCATGACAGTGAGGTCTCTCCCTCCTCCACCCCCAGGACAGTGAGGTCTCTCCCTCCTCCACCCCCAGGACAGTGAGGTCTCTCCCTCCTCCACCCCATGACAGTGAGGTATGTCCCTCCTCCACCCCAGGACAGTGAGGTCTCTCCCTCCTCCACCCCCATGACAGTGAGGTCTCTCCTCCTCCACCCCCAGGACAGTGAGGTCTCTCCCTCCTCCCCAGGACAGTGAGGTATGTCCCTCCTCCACCCCCATGACAGTGCGGTCTCTCCCTCCTCCACCCCCAGGACAGTATGGTCTCTCCCTCCTCCACCCCCAGAACAGTGAGGTCTCTCCCTCCTCCACCCCCATGACAGTGCGGTCTCTCCCTCCTCCACCCCCAGGACAGTATGGTCTCTCCCTCCTCCACCCCCAGGACAGTATGGTCTCTCCCTCCTCCACCCCAGGACAGTGAGGTATCTCCCTCCTCCACCCCCAGGACAGTGAGGTCTCTCCCTCCTCCACCCCAGGACAGTGAGGTCTCTCCCTCCTCCACCCCCAGGACAGTGAGGTATCTCCCTCCTCCACCCCCAGGACAGTGAGGTCTCTCCCTCCTCCACCCCCAGGACAGTGAGGTCTCTCCCTCCTCCACCCCCAGGACAGTATGGTCTCTCCTCCTCCACCCCCAGGGCATGAGGTCTCTCCCTCCTCCACCCCCAGGGCAGTGAGGTCTCTCCCTCCTCCACCCCAGGACAGTGAGGTCTCTCCCTCCTCCACCCCCAGGACAGTATGGTCTCTCCCTCCTCCACCCTCAGGACAGTGAGGTATGTCCCTCCTCCACCCTCAGGACAGTGAGGTCTCTCCCTCCTCCACCCCCAGGGCAGTGAGGTCTCTCCCTCCTCCACCCAGGACAGTGAGGTCTCTCCCTCCTCCACCCAAGGACAGTGAGGTCTCTCCCTCCTCCACCCTCAGGACAGTGAGGTCTCTCCCTCCTCCACCCCAGGACAGTATGGTCTCTCCCTCCTCCACCCAAGGACAGTGAGGTCTCTCCCTCCTCCACCCAAGGACAGTGAGGTCTCTCCCTCCTCCACCCTCAGGACAGTGAGGTCTCTCCCTCCTCCACCCCCAGGACAGTGAGGTCTCTCCCTCCTCCACCCCAGGACAGTGAGGTCTCTCCCTCCTCCACCCTCAGGACAGTGAGGTCTCTCCCTCCTCCACCCCCAGGACAGTGAGGTCTTTCCCTCCTCCCCCCCAGGACAGTGAGGTCTCCCTCCTCACCCCCAGGACAGTGAGGTATGTCCCTCCTCCACCCCCAGGACAGTGAGGTATGTCCCTCCTCCACCCCCAGGGCAGTATGGTCTCTCCCTCCTCCACCCCCAGGACAGTGAGGTCTCTCCCTCCTCCACCCCAGGACAGTGAGGTCTCTCCCTCCTCCACCCCCAGGACAGTGAGGTCTCTCCCTCCTCCACCCCCGGACAGTGAGGTCTCTCCCTCCTCCACCCCCAGGACAGTGAGGTCTCTCCCTCCTCCACCCCAGGACAGTGAGGTCTCTCCCTCCTCCACCCCCAGGACAGTGAGGTCTCTCCCTCCTCCACCCCAGGACAGTGACGTCTCCCCTCCTCACCCCCAGGACAGTGAGGTCTCTCCCTCCTCCACCCTCAGGACAGTGACGTCTCTCCCTCCTCCACCCCAAGGACAGTGAGATCTCTCCCTCCTCCACCCCATGACAGTATGGTCTCTCCCTCCTCCACCCCAGGACAGTGAGGTCTCCCTCCACCCCCGGACAGTGAGGTCTCCCTCCACCCCCAGGACAGTGAGGTCTGTCCCTCCTCCACCCAGGACAGTGAGGTCTGTCCCTCCTCCACCCAGACAGTCAGCTGAACGTTTAGGAGAACCACTAGGCATTGTTTCTAGGGGAGTCTGTAAAAACATTCATCAGGGCAGGATTCTTTCAAGCTTATGAAAATGGAACGCTTGTGTTTCCCAATGTTCCAAAACAGTTACCAAAGACAGTAATTTAGTTGTCTAAAATTCGACACAAGATACATCATGATAAAGTGGTCTATTAAAATGAATTCAAAACGACCCACTCCGAAAAAGAACATGAAAACATCTGTATGATTTAATTCCAACATAAGATTTCACAATATTTACAAATATTATTATTATAAAATGGGAAAACTGAGCATGTCGGAGTACAAAGTAGAAACGGTGGATGTTGACTGTGGGTCCAGTAGTCGTGGAGGAGGGAGAAGGAGCTCTCCATCACGTAGAAACTCAGCCTTACTAACTCCCAGCTTGTGAGGACGGTATCACGGACTGACACCAGCATTTAGGCAGACGATACAAACATACTGGATATCAGTCTTGATATCATACATGCTGCAGATTCATCTGTTTGACCATCAGAGTCCTTGGGGAGATGAGAGGCGGTCTAGTCCAGAGTACCTTCAGAAAGAGAATCCAGATTCTTTAATATCGCCAATCACAAATTAGTCAGCCAGTCAATGTTTCTAGTTTGACAACACGACATGAACACTGGTTCCAGGGAGTGAAACTCACTTCCTTATTCAATTTAATTAATTAGTCAGTCAACACAGATGACAAGACCTGCTGGTTTAAAGTAACTTACCTTCAAGGAATGCGAACTCATCTATGGCCTCTATTGCATTATCTTTCGAGAGGAGAAAATTACAAAGTCAAGTTTACATATCAGTGACAACTATCAATACTGTTGAGATTTAGAGTGGTTGGCTATATTAATACCTACCGAGATCTTTTCTTTGCAACGTTTTCCGCTTTCCTTGTTGAGCGTATACAAGCGCATCTTTTGCGATCATCTCCACGAATAGTTCCTTGGGAGAAGCAACACAATGTGTTGTCAATGCTAGGCTCAAACCGACAATTCAACTAGCTAGCCAGCTTCCAATAACGAAGTTTAATGACCGCAGGGGTCCTGGTGGCTTACCGTGGCTTTGGCAATGATGAACACTGATTCTTGACTGGCGAGAGACACGTCTGGGTCTGCCTTCATCAGAGCTTTAATTCGGGAGAGCGGTAACTTCACAAGGCGGTTCTGTGGTGCTACAATGGGCCCCGTTGGCTGAATATTCTCTTCCTCGGTATCGTTGCCCCGACCCTCCTCTTCGCTCCCACACCGGTCTGGGGTCCGACTCCACAACTGCTGCCATGCTCTGGTCAGTAAACAAACGTGTTTTTTTCCGGACGCTTGAAGCTTGAACCTTGCTAGCTTTTACGAGAGCCAAACCATAACATTACTATCAACATGTGCTTTCGCGCTCAGAATGTATCCTCATTCGTCAACGCAGCACCCAGAAGTCCCGCCTCTCCCGCCATCTTTTCGGTTTGTACGATTGGTGGGATAGATAAACACGGACTGGCTATTGGTCTGAAATGTAAGCCAATCAACCCACCTTGAAGTGTAGATGCGTGTTCAAAACTCTGGAGTTCTCAAATGTTGCGAATAGATCTGAAATATACAAGTGCGTAAATCAAGACAGTAATTGATTTCCAGGCTCACAGTCACTACATACAATTCTAAATTTCAGACCTGCTCCAATTTTTTACATGAAGCAATTGAAAGTGTATTTCAAAGTGAAAATAAGTGTTTCATGTTTTCTATCAAATGTAGCCTATTTTATATTAGGCTATTACAGAAATCCATAGGGCTTCAAAACTAATGCTCAACCTAAAATACAATCTTAATATAATCTAAAATGTCCTATAGAAGTGCCCGTGTAGCATTTTCAGTCTTACGTGGCATGTTCCCGCTTGGGATCGTAATGGTTATTAATACACGGGCCTAATAGGATTGGTTCGAGTGCGGAAAGTTGGTTTAGTATCTGTCGGTGAGGATCACAGACAGTGTCCGTTCACCTTTGCCTCTGAGACTACACCACAGGCTTGAGGTAGAGGAATGAAAGATTCACAGCTCTCAGGTAAGATATTCCAAACTCATATTATTATCATTTTATTTCGTGGTAGATGTTTGTGTTATTATTGAAAGGATGGTAGCTTGTTCATGCATGAAATAAGAAGTTAATGTACTAAAGCACACACAGCTAAGTCTCGAATAGTTTATGTAGATTCTACTATCCGATGGAGTCATAGAAACGGTTTATGTTCTTTGATGTTTTGGGATGTAGCTAGATATCTACTGTAGTTTTGTGGGCAGGGTTTGTGTTTGCAAAGCAGTGCTGCAACTTGACATGATAGGTTTGTCATCATTCTTCCTGTTTGTGTCTCAGAATTCTCAATGAACAGACAGCATCAGAAGGATGATATGAAAAAAACGATTGGCAATGTTCAACAAATCTGGCAGGATTCCAACCGGTAAATCTGAAATTTGTGCTTCAACTGAGTTTTGTATAAAATGAGCTGCATTCTTGTCCACTGTCCTGTCAGGACGAATCTAGGTTCCAACTTTTGGAGGGGCTAAGCCCCTAGATAAAACCTAGATACGCCCATGGTCCTGTGTACAGGAGTCACACAGAGCGTGTACTGTCAGGTCAGGGTATTACATAATCCTCTCGGACAGTTCTACCAAGACTGCGTCTATAAACAGAGCTGTAATCCTGCCCTGTAACGGCAGGGGTTCTTACACCACAGGAAGCCAGTGACCTGGTCATTCAGGGCCCAGGTACCACAGGAAGCCAGTGATCTGCTCATTCAGGGCCCAGGTACCACAGGAAGCCAGTGACCTGGTCATTCAGGGCCCAGGTACCACAGGAAGCCAGTGATCTGCTCATTCAGGGCCCAGGTACCACAGGAAGCCAGTGACCTGGTCATTCAGGGCCCAGGTACCACAGGAAGCCAGTGATCTGCTCATTCAGGGCCCAGGTACCACAGGAAGCCAGTGACCTGGTCATTCAGGGCCCAGGTACCACAGGAAGCCAGTGATCTGCTCATTCAGGGCCCAGGTACCACAGGAAGCCAGTGACCTGGTCATTCAGGGCCCAGGTACCACAGGAAGCCAGTGATCTGCTCATTCAGGGCCCAGGTACCACAGGAAGCCAGTGACCTGGTCATTCAGGGCCCAGGTACCACAGGAAGCCAGTGACCTGGTCATTCAGGGCCCAGGTACCACAGGAAGCCAGTGACCTGGTCATTCAGGGCCCAGGTACCACAGGAAGCCAGTGACCTTGTCATTCAGGGCCCAGGTACCACAGGAAGCCAGTGACCTGGTCATTCAGGGCCCAGGTACCACAGGAAGCCAGTGACCTGGTCATTCAGGGCCCAGGTACCACAGGAAGCCAGTGACCTGGTCATTCAGGGCCCAGGTACCACAGGAAGCCAGTGACCTGGTCATTCAGGGCCCAGGATGACTCTGAATTTAGACCTGCGGCAGAAACAGCAGCCAGGATTAGATCGTCCACACGTAGGTCAGGGTCAGAGAGTGAGAGATGTTTTCTTCAGCGTAGGGATAACTCTTCATTTGTGCTTGATCTATCCAATCATTGACCTTTAGAACCCCAGGTAAGGCCTTAGTGGTGGTTTAACTGAGGTTTTCTGTGTCTGTGCTGAATGACTGGAAGAGTGTGGTGCTTATAACAGCTAGATGGGCTGACAGATAGGAGATCCTGTAGGACTGGGGACATTTGAACATGTATGTGATCCTTGTTTATAAGGGTGACATATCTTCTGGACTACAGTTATCATTTAGTTGAATCTACTGGACAGAAATACGTTTTTGTTTAAGTTTCAAAACACCAAGCTCCAAATACAACACCTGGGTGTTCTGTCTGATTCTCTAAAGGAATTTGGATGACCCCTGATCCCTGACCCCTGACCCCTAGACTGGAGACACCCATCTCATAACTCCCCTGATCTCTGATGACCCTAGGTCACCCTTTATGACCTAATATCTCCTAGCAGAAGAGGTGAATGTAGCTACGATGAGGAACCTAAGATACGATGAGGAACCTAAGATACGATGAGGAACCTAAGATACGATGAGGAACCTAAGATACGATGAGGAACCTAAGATACGATGAAGAACCTAAGATACGATGAGGAACCTAAGATGATTTTACTTTGCTGTTCTTAAATATCAACACTTTACTTAAGATATGATACTTCTGTTAGTGGTTTAGAAGGCCATCACACAGTCACTGGCAGTCTTTGAAACGGGTGGTTATGATAATGCTGACCAGCCGTTTGAGAACCATGACAACCATGACGTCCTACTCCCAGGACGTCACTAGGCCTGCATGTTGAGGTGACACTGTCACATGCTAAACCTGATCGATGTGGGTCAATCTCATTACCACTGCACTGCTGTAAGAGACTTGTCTCCACATCGGTCACAAACGGTTGACCTGTAGGATCTGTGCCCCAGGCAGACAGACAGACAGACAGACAGACAGACAGGCAGGCAGGCAGGCAGGCAGACAGACAGGCAGACAGGCAGGCAGACAGACAGACAGACAGACAGACAGACAGACAGGCAGGCAGGGAGGGCTGGTTGATTACCTTGTGCACCTATAGGCTGGATAACCAGACTACCAATGCCATGCAAGGCATGTGCCATCACGCATCATGTGCTCATGATCCCCACCTCTGTTCTGTTCCCCCGCCGTGGCTCCAGGTAACCAATCAAGACAGGTATGGCCCAAAAGGAAGGAGGAGGAGCAGAAGAAGACTGAGCCCGTGGTGGAGAAGGTGGCGAGGCCGCTGGCACGGCTCATCCCGGAGGTCACCACGGAGCAGAGGATGAGGCAGACTCCGTTTGAGCGTGTGGTTTACGACATGGTGCACAGCGAGCGCGTGGTGAACGACTTGATCCTAGGTCGCAGGGTGGGCTTCTACGAGCTGCGAGGAGACATCGGAGAGGGGAACTTCTCTCACGTCCGCCTCGGCATCCACGCCCTAACCAAAGGTGAGGCGGAGGATACACTTGTTTGTCCGCGTCTCCATGACTACCCCACACACAACCTCTATGTCTGCATCTCTATGACTACCCCACACAAGGCCTCCATGTCCGCATCTCCATGACTACCCCACACACGCCTCCATGTCCGCATCTCCATGACTACCCCACACACGGCCTCCATGTCCGCATCTCCATGACTACCCCACACACGGCCTCCATGTCCGGTCTCCCTGACTACCCCACACACGGTCTCCATGACTACCCCACACACGGCCTCCATGTCCGCATCTCCATGACTACCCCACACACGCCTCATGTCGGTCTCCATGACTACCCTACACACGGCCTCCATGTCCGGTCTCCCATGACTACCCCACACACGGCCTCCATGTCCGGTCTCCCTGACTACCCCACACAGCCCCTGCCTCCAGGGCCGTGCAGTATTAGACAGATTGAGCCTGCATGCTAGAGGAGAGAGGGCGGGCGCCCCAGATAAGCACCTCTGATTATCCCAGGCTCCCCCCCAGGAGGGACTTAGCTCATTCTGTATTATACATCTCTTTAATTTCTGACTGCCGGGCAAATAGCACAGGAGAAAATGTGGTGTGTGTGTGTGCATCTGTCTGTGTGTGTGTGTGTGTGTGTGTCTGTGTGTGCAGGGGGTCTCGAGACACATTCTTGTACGATCACAGTAAGACTCGGAAAGGATTCCAATTAAATTAGTCCAGTTATGATCTCATCACCCTGTCAGCTTCTCTCAACTCTTCCTCTCTCTCCCCCCCCTCCCCCCCTTCCCCCTCTCCCCCCCTCCTCCCTCTAAAAGAGAGAGTCGCCATCAAGATTATGGACAAACTGCGTCTGGATAAGAAGGCCCAGAACCTGTTCACCTCTGAGATCTCGTGCATGGAGCAGCTGTCTCACCCTAACCTGGTGCGTCTCTACGAGGTGATGGAGACCAGCAAGCGTCTGTACCTGGTCATGGAGTACGGCAGCGGAGGAGACCTGTTCACCAGGGTCATCAGTAAGGGACATCTGTCAGACATGGAGACCAAGCTCATCTTCGCTCAGATACTGTCAGCTGTCAAACACATGGTAGGGTTAGAGTTAGGGTTAAGGCCCCCGATAACATCCCGGACTCACTGTCTTTCTGTCTACCTTCTTCCTCTCTCTCTCTCTCTCTCCCTCAGTCTCTCTCTCTCTCTCTCTCTCTCTCTCTCTATCTCTCTCTCTCTCTCTCTCCCTCCTCAGTCTCTCTCTCTTCTCTCTCTCTCTCTCTCTCTCTCTCTCTCTAGTCTCTCTCTCCCTCTCTCTCTCTTCTTTCTCTCTCTCTCTCTCTCTCTCTCTCTCTCTCTCTCTCTCTCTCTCTCTCTCTCTTCTCTCTCTCTCTCTCTCACCCTCGTCTCTCTCTCCCCCCCTCAGTCTCTCTCTTTCTCCCCCTCTCTCGCTCTCTCTTCCTTCCTTCATGTCTCAGTGTCTCTCTCTCTCCCCCTCCTCGCACCCTTTCACCGTCTCTCCCGTGTGTCCTCCGTCCAGCACGACTCCAACATCGTCCACCGGGACCTGAAGGCGGAGAACGTGTTCTACACCACCAGCTACTGCGTGAAGGTTGGAGACCTGGGCTTCAGCACAGTGAGCTTCCCCAGCGAGGTCCTGGACACCTTCTGTGGCTCCCCGCCCTACGCCGCTCCTGAACTCTTCAGGGACAAGGTGAGATCTCTGTTCAGAAGCAGGCTGGGGACTTATTATGAATGAAGGCCGGGGGGGAGGGGCCGGGGGGGGGGCCGGGGGGAGGGGCCGGGGGGGAGGGGCTGGGGGGAGGGGCCGGGCCGGGGGGAGGGGCCGGGGGGATAGGCGGGGATATAAGAAATGATGACGATGTAATTCCCCCTCAGGGCTACGTGGGGCGCTATGTTGACATCTGGGCTCTGGGCATCCTGCTTTACTTCATGGTGACGGCCTCCGTGCCGTTCCACGCTGACAACTTGGGCCGTCTGAAGCGTTGCATCCTGCAGGGAGCCTACAGCATCCCCGAGCACGTGGCCGACCCCTGCCAGCTCACCATCAAAAGCCTGCTGAGGCCCGTACCGGTCGATCGCCCCGCCCTCTCCCAGATCATGAACAACAGCTGGCTGAGGGGCACCGAGTACCCACAGCCCTACGGCCCCATGCCAGTCACCCCAGAACACTTTGCGGATACCCCCGCCCAGGCCAAGGGCAGTGCCCAGGTCCAGCCCCAGGCCCAGGCCAAGCCTCTGTGTGTGGAGCAGAAGGAGGTGAAGAGCGCCCTGGCCGAGGTGGGCATCACAGCGATCCACATTCAGAACAATGAGTGCAAGGACAGCCGCAGTCCCATCACAGGCACCTACCGTATCCTGCTGCACAGGAGCCTGAAGAGGAGCTCAGGGGAGGCGGTGGGGTACTCGGCCCTCTACCCCGACGACTACGGGGCCAAGGCAGCAGCCGCAGTGGTGAAACACCACCCCTCGTCTGTCTGTGTGATCATGTAGACACGCCCACACACCCACCTACTGCCTGCTCCACCCCTCGTGAAGTCGGGAGAATCTCAGGTAAACAGCACCATCTTGTGCTTGGAGAGGGAGAGGGAGAGGGAGAGGGAGAGGGAGAGGGAGAGGGAGAGGGAGAGGGAGAGGGAGAGGGAGAGGAGAGGGAGAGGGAGAGGGAGAGGGAGAGGGAGAGGGAGAGGGAGAGGGAGAGGGAGAGGGAGAGGGAGAGGGGAGAGGGGGAGGGGGAGGGAGAGGGAGAGGGTAGAGGGAGAGGGAGAGGGAGAGGGAGAGGGAGAGGGAGAGGGGAGGGAGAGGGAGAGGGAGAGGGAGAGGGAGAGGGAGAGGGAGAGGGAGAGGGAGAGGTGAACACTAGTGGTCATCACTTTACCGTATGAACCTGTATCTTTGTGACATATCGTCCTCTCCTCCTGACCCCCTCTCTATATCCATTCTGTAATTAGCCACGGCTTGTTAAGTGTATTGCATCATGTTGAGCCGTGAACATTACTGACGCACGAGATGATAGCTGTCAGTGTCGTCCAATCCTCTACGGTCCTGCTCTGAGGCTCACGTGCTCTCAGGCTGAGGACGGCTGGTTTGTACTGTTCAGTGCACAGGGACCCTGCTGTGTGCAGCGCACAGGGACCCTGCTGTGTGCAGCGCACAGGGACCCTGCTGTGTTCAGCGCACAGGGACTCTGCTGTGTGCAGCGCACAGGGACCCTGCTGTGTTCAGCGCACAGGGACCCTGCTGTGTGCAGCGCACAGGGACTCTGCTGTGTTCAGCGCACAGGGACTCTGCTGTGTTCAGCGCACAGGGACCCTGCTGTGTTCAGCGCACAGAAAACTTTAATTTGAAGCACAATATATGCACACATGCATGAGCTATGGGCAGACTGATCGATTTTTCATCCTCATATACCACTTGTTAAGGTTGGGGTAGATTTATGGCGTACGATTATGTCACCAGTCTCTGTCTCCAGATTGAATCACAAGGTTAGAAAGGGTTAGGGTTAAGGTTAGGAAGGGTTAGAGTTAGGGTTAGGAAGGGTTAGAGTTAGGGTTAAGGTTACGTTTAGAAAGGAAGGTTACGTTTAGCGTGAGGAGGACGGAACACTGGACCAGGAAGAGAGAATTTACCGACAGAACTTTGATATGAAACCTCAAACACTTATGCCTTCAACATCGATTACATTTAAATATGTAATTAATCCAATTTGCAGTTGCACAGATTGTAAATATTATGTACAGTTTGTGTGTGTACAGTTGTATTAGTCTATATCCATGAGGAAGAATATGCATTAGTGAAAGATTTGGATAAGATCAAGTTGATATTTTTGTTGTTGATTTTATATATTTTTAAAGGCACTGAAGCTGTTATAGTGCTGAATGTTACTTATGAAGTAACGTAAGCATTTTATAGAAATGCTTTAGTGCTGCTGTGTAATCTGGAGTGTGAATAGATATCACACGAAAAGAGTTAAAACGCGTAGTATTTTTTAAGTCTATATATTAAATACATAGCTATGACGTAACGTTAAAATATTTCTAAAGCAATTTGTATGCTATTTCAGACATTTAATAAAACATGTTTCCAAAGGCCAATGTCACCTACTTGCAATTGTACTTCAGACCAACAGGGGGCACTGTTTGACAAGAGACGACCTCTCTTAGACAAACATGACCGAATGGGCCTACATTTAGGCCTTACAGAGTTCGATAAATTCCATATGACTGCACAGAAAATATAAACTCGAGATATTTTCACATGTTATCTACTACAATTGTAAAACATGTATCGATGTACGGAGCAGTGTCAATTAAACTGTTGATTGATATATTCCGGCTGTGTTGTGAGATCAAATACTTTTGTAAACCCTTTCTCAATAACGGACAGTTAAGCATGTATAAACATTGGAATCATTGTTTCCAAACTGCCTCTCTTCTCACTCAACACGTAAAACCATCCTTAACCCCCGGGCTGGTTGTACGCTCTATATCTCCTCTGATCTCTAGTGAGATCCATTTACTCCCACAACCCTTACTGCCTCATTCCTTGGTGCCAGATTCAACCCGTTTCTACTTGTGCGAGTTGAAATGTGCTGTTCCTCAACGGACAGACTTACGACTTTTGCAATAACCTCCTTCTGGGTGTGTTGTTTCCTAAGACAACGTGGTGTGTGTGTGTGTGTTAGGGTATTTGTGTGTGGTTAAATCGAGAGATAAACCCGATTAGTGCCCAACCCTATAAATTTACGCCCCAATCAATCGCTCCTTTGGGTTGTACTCTGCGACAATTGTGTGTGTAAATATCTGAATGTTTCCTCTCAGCTTCAGCAAGAGATAGATCTTCTGAATGACATTTACACATCTGTCTGTGTTGTAGTGAGCTAGGAACTGATTGACAGGACGCTTTAGGCTATAATGAGTTATAGTTGATGGACGTCAAGATATGGAAGGGAGAGCTTCCAATTCTGAACGGAGCCTCAAACGGACTGCCAGATCAGTCACCGTGGTTACATGGATTCGAATTACTGGTTTATTTGGATGTGTCCATTGGAGATTGAGAAAAAAACGGTAAAAACGTGCGTTTTTCACCTGGCTGTGTCGGTCTGCTTGACTGAGTGGATCTCTCTGAAGTTAAGCTTGGCTACATCACATAACCCGCAGCACAATTAAATTAATTTCGACTGTGTCAGAGCCACACACATCATACGCCTTGAGAATATGAACTGTGTGTGTACACGGCTAATTTCACGATTACATGGCTCATTTCAGCTTTACTTAAATATTCCTGATCAAAATGACACAGAACTTTTTTTTAATTTAACATGAGCTCGAGCATGAATGAGGATTGCGCAAGACTGTATAGAATTTTATAAATTAATATCAGTGATGGATTTATTAACTTTATGCTGCTGTCATCATGTTCTTTTGCTGCAGGCTACTGTAGCTTACATTTCTCAACAAGTTTCCGGAGTTTAATAAAAGAAGTCAGTCACCTACAGGTCAATTACAAAACCTCTCTGAAACACTTTCGTTTTTTCGCTGTTCTGTTCTTCTAAGATAAGATAAGATAAGATAAGATAAGATGGTCTTTATTGTCACTGTACAGTCACCCATACAACGAAATTGGGATTGCCAACTGAAGCCAACTTCTTTCCCTGTATGAGGCATTGCGAAATAGCCTGAATCTGGTCCAAATACAAGGTTGCATTTGTTGTTTCATAGGCCTATTTGGCACAATGTGTTCTGGAACCATGATAACACCCACAGCTTTCTCCGTGTTTGATTAGCATGTATTGATTCGCCCCACATGAGAACAAAAACCAAACTAAAACATCTGTCAGCAGACATTCCAACAGATGGAAAATGAGATTAAAGCCAACTAGGCCTATTGCATTACCCTCATTTCAAATAGTCTTTGATAATATATATATATAATTTAAATAGGCCTACAAACATTCAAAAAAAAATTACAGAATAACTTATATTAGTCAAAAACGCAGACATAAGACAGAACGGATGTTGAAAGTTGAAACAGTTCTGAAAACATCCTCTTTCGACATTAATGCCGTTGTGTCTGCATCGCCGCATGAACAAGCATTCCGCTCCGTCTCGAGCCCTGTAGGTTTGCCTGGGGGGGAACCGAACCGTTTAGCCTACTAGCAGGCATACACGCTCACAAACATCAAAGCAGCAAGACGCTACGTGTTACATGTCTGTGATGGAATTAGAGCGTTTTAACTCATATTTCATGTAAGCACGTGTTTACAGTTGATGAGCAAAGAGCAACGTGGGAGCAAATAAGGTCTCGAGCGGGAGCGGGAGAAGATCAGTGATTGTGATTTCAGTGATGAGACTGGTGATGTGATTATTGATCTTTAGTAGCTTAAGAGATGAGTAACGAGTCAATGTCCGAGTTATATCTTTTAATTGAAGTTGGAGTACACTGTACACAATATACTTTTTAAACATGGTGACATATATTGAGAAAAAAAAGGTTGATATCTTTTGGTTAAAAAAAATATATAAAAGAAAATCCCAAGTCTACCCATATTTCTCTTTCACAGACACACACACACACACACACACAGACACACACACACACACACACACACACACACACAGTATAGAGACAATGCAAAGCTGCCGGATAGTGGCTCATAGCAGGTGTGTGTAACATGGCTGTGTGTGTGTGCCTCAGTGAAGAGTATGAGAGTAATATACATAATATACAACGTCACATCTCGAGCCATCCCTGGACTTGACCCATCACAGTTTGTACAACCTAAATATGGAGCACAAACTTCATACTGTTTGCATAGACTTTAGCGTGTTATACAAGTACAGATATGCGCTATGCAGCTTAATATAACATTCCTGGAGTGTAAACTATTTACTTTCCCAGTCTGTCTGTGAGAGCATGTTCAGGTTTCACCCGCCCTCCGGGACTTCATGCTGGCATCTCCTCCTCGATCTTCTCCTCCTCGATCTTCTCCTCTTCGATCTTCTCCTCCCCCAGGAGAAGGCTGTGAAGACATTCAGATCACATGTTTTACAGCGGTGCTACAGCGCGTGTTTACGACGAAACTTCTGTAGCTCGTGGGTCATGCGATGTATGACAGTGACGAAGTGGGTTGATTCCCAACTGGAAATTCCATAGTTGACACCTTAAACCCTCTCGCGGGTTGCTGCTCTTTGGCAGCTTTGAAATATGTTTCGTTTCTCAGCTCTATAATCGACCTCATATCTGCAGAGTTTGCTGATGAAACCAAAACAAACCGTTGATATAAAAATGGATGAAAGGACGGTCGATCTGTGATCAGTGAGACTCAAGGGCGAATTTAGGTTCCCACTTTGGGGGGGGCTAGGGTCTGGGGGCATGTTCCCCCAGAAGACATTTTAGAAAATATCCTTTTAAATAGTGTCCTCTAGTGTGTTTTAGTAAGAGAAATTCACACATTTAGATTTAAAATATGAAGAAGAAAAAAAGTTAAAAAAATATATATATTTGGGGGGGCTAATGAAACTTAAAACAGGGCTAGATACGCCCATGGTGAGACTGCTGTGTACCTAGTTGGCTGAGTTGTCGATCTTGTGCATCAGATGCTGCACCCAGGGCAGGGTAGGATTGGCACAGATGGTTTTGTCTTTGGTGGTGGTGAACCTGTATGAACACAACACATTGAGAACAACACATTTACTTATTATTATTATTCATTTACTTATCATTTACTTATTTTGTTATAGTCTTAGGAGCGTTAGCACACGTGCTCTGGACGACATCGTGTGTCTCAGTAACGCTGTGATATGTTGTCTGGATTAAGTCTGAGGTCAGCATCTCTCGCCTGAGTCAGGCTGTGATACGATAAGAAATAGGATGTGTTTTTGCTGATCCCGTGACAGCACAAATCAGGAAGAGAACGTTTTGTTTTAGTAAATGCAGTAAAGCTAGGTGACAAGGCGGCAGAGGGCTTCCTACTCACACTACGGCTCTGAGGTTGCAGGGCAGAGGGCTTCCTACTCACACTACGGCTCTGAGGTTGCAGTCTCCGTCTGTTTCCTGTTTCCTGTATGCCACCACGTTCTTCTTCACGTTCTTCTTCATTTTAGTCACGTAACCCAGGCAACAGTTCCCATAAGACCCTAAAGGAAACACACACACAGAAACACAACCACAGTTTCAACACCGACTATACATCACGTTTTTGGTTTTTAAAGCACATTGACCCAAATGTTATTGTTTTGATACCAATAGCCCCAAAATCTTCAAATCTTAGATCACGTTCTAAAAATGCAGTACATATTCTATGTGGATCTTTCTATGTGGATGTTTCTTAAAATCCTTGATAAAATGAAATAAAAATGAACATCTGTTGTATTGTATTTTCTTATGTCACATGCAGTGAGTTGCCGGGCAGTGAGTTGCCAGGCAGTGAGTTGCCAGGCAGTGAGTTGCCAGGCAGTGAGTTGCCAGGCAGTGAGTTGCCAGGCAGCGAGTTGCCAGGCAGCGATGCCTACCTTGAGCCAGACTGAGATATGTGCCGGTTAGGAGGAGGAGGAGAAATAAGAGAGACGAGAACTTCATGACTTCTGCTTCTTCTGCTGCTGTAACAGAGATGCCCAGGAGAGTCAAGGAGAGGACAGTCAGGGACGAGGAGGAGGGGATCAATGGAGATGGACATGGTTATGCTTGGCTTGTCTCTTGCTGTCTTCTGTCTTCCTGCGTTCTGCGCGTCTTGTGCGTCCGGCTTGCGTGTTTGCTCTGCTTCCTTCTCTCTTCTCTTCGCGTCCTCTCTTCGCTTCTTCTGCTTCTGCTTCTCTTCTGACCCTATGGGTCTTCGCTACGTCGCTTCTCGTCTTGTATCCTCCTCTCGCTTCTCGTCTCTTTCGTCTCCTCTGTCTCTTGCCGCCTCTGCTCCCTCCATGAGGCGAAAGGAGGCAGCACAGAGAGACAGATCATAACTTTGTCTTGTTGATTTCGAGTCCAGGGGCTGTGCTTCCCGTAGAGACCACCCAGTTCTCCCTGAGTTCTGATATTGATCGATACAGACTCCTTTGGCCTGTCAACACACAATCGCTCCTCGCTGTGAAAGGTTTTAAAGCTGGTTTGTATCATGTGTTCTCCCGGGAGAGTTTATATGGAGGTCTTGTAAAACTATGCTCTTGACGAAACAAATAGTCCTTGTGTGCCTCATTAAACATATTTGGCAATGTGGTTATTTAGAAAGTTTGTAAAGCACACTCTGAAAAGAGGTTTGTAAAGCACATTCTGAAAAGAGTTGTGTGTTTGTGGGCTGTTTCAGACAGAGATATTTAGAAGTTAGGGATGTATTTACAAAAACATCCTTGAGCCATATAAACAGTAACACTAACATGGTGTCTTGTTTCACGAGCTGCCTAAACTCTGCACAAGACTAGATTGGAATCAAATGCAACACAAACACGACTGGGAAGAGGAATGTAAGCTACTTACAGATCTTGGAGTGTTCCTGCAGAGAGGACTTCAGGTTGAGGTTGGGGCTGTCCTGTATTCCCAAGATCCTTTATACACTCCCTGTGAAACCTCCCCCTCGCCTACACACCTACACCTACACACCTACACACACACACACACACACACCCACACACACACACCTACACACACATTCTCTTCACATGCTGCCAGAGTAGGATGCATTCATAGCCAACCAACCAGATATCAATCAATTTTTTTTGCTTGGCAAGCGATTTTACAAATGCTCGGAAGACGTGTTTTTTGATTACTGATCTAATTTGCCATGTTTTTCTTGGCACGATACAAGGATGAGGATGAGCGACAAAGAGTTCCACAAAGTAAAACACACAATTCACCTCCCCTCCCCTCTCTCTCTCTCTCCTCTCTCTCTCCTCTATCCTTCTCTATCCCCTCTCTCCAACCCTCCCTCCTCCCTACCACACTTTTGAGTGTATTTAATTCAGGGCAGGGCTGTATTGTGTCTTACCAAGAAATGCACCCACTGCTAACACAAACTGTGTGTGTGAAAAAATGTTTAGACCCGCAACGTTTTCACAAAAGTAAAAAAAAACGTTTTCCAAAAGGTTGAAAGAAACATTTCTAAAAACGTTTCTAAACAAAAGTTTGCATCATTGATATTGTGCTCTGCTTTAAACCTGTTAGGCTTCCCTGTTCTCTCTCTCCTCTCCTTGCATAACGTCATAAACGTTTTTGAAAGGTTGAAAACATTATAGATGTTTTTATTTGGAAAAAAAGTAATCCGTGTGTGTGAATAACAAGTTTGGAATGGTTAAAAAAAATCGGAAAAAAGTACTTTATGGATGACGGAGTTAGCGATGTCGACATGACTGAGAAGAATAGAGACATTCCTGATCACCCCAGGCCATGGGGGAGAGGTTTGAAACACTAAAAACACTTACCAGTTTACTAGTTGACTAGTAACTAGTTTACTCTGGAATGTGTTCCTAGCCAATGTCATCAGTAACCTATTTTACAGGGGCTCCTCCATTTCTTTAATGTGAGTAGTTTACAGACACGTGGTGGATTTATGCCTTAAATCTAATCGTTCTATTCCCAAAAAGGCGACGGTAGACGAACACAAAATTAAGACCACAGCGTCATCTGGTGGTAAATACGAGTTTATATGCCAATCCACTCCTAGCTCTGAATCCACTCCAGGAAATAATTCTCCCCGGTCCTCAAAGATCCAGGCCAGAATTTCAATGCAACAAATCTACATTTCGTAGGCAAGTAGGCGTACCTCGTTCCACTTGCTACCATCACGCTGGGGATACCTTATGCCAAATAAACATCACGCATATGCAAGTCATTCTGACAAGACTACTCTGAGCGAGGTCACTCCTCGCTGGGAATAATCTAGCTAGCTGAGATTGCATTTTCCGTGAGAAAGGCTAACGGGAGGCTTCCTTAATCGGTGTTTTGCGACCCAGTTGAGAACTAGCTAGTTACAACGAATCCCACATGGAGACCAACAACAGTAATGCCAAGTCGCTTCTGAACCATGCGTCCACTCTAAACCTGCACACCGGGAATTTAGTGAACCGCAGCCGTCTCAAGAAAAAATGTCCATCCTCGCCAAGCGAAGAGGTAAGAAAAGAAGCTGTTTAGTATAGTAGTAGTAGTTTTGATTTGACATATCAATTGTGCGCAGAGATAAGCACAATTTCACGTCGTAGATCAGGTGAATGAGACAGCTAGCTAGCTACCACCAATTAACTAGTTGCTTAGGAGGAGATTTTAGCTTAGCTTAGCTAACGGCGTTAGCAATGACCGAATGCAATTCAAGTTCAAGCTAAACTTTTATTGACGTGTTAAATGTGTGCAATGAAATACGTGTACTCTGGCTTGCTGCCTTAGCACAATAGACACATCTCCGTAAAGACTGTAGTCACAGGCAAGTAGACTAGTTACTGTACAAAGATGATATAACAAAAACATCTGATTTACATGTTAACATTTGACAACAATGCTAGTGTGTCGTAAAAAGCCCCTCGTGAATGTTGACTGTTTTGAGAACCACTCAAGGTTAGAAAGGAACCGACGATAAGGTGCATCTCAACAGAAGAGACGTCGATATTCCTCCTCTCATCTGTACTCGGTTACCATAGTTGCAGCAAC
Organism: Mallotus villosus; assembly: GCA_903064625.1. Taxonomy (NCBI): domain Eukaryota; kingdom Metazoa; phylum Chordata; class Actinopteri; order Osmeriformes; family Salangidae; genus Mallotus; species Mallotus villosus. Next base: position 12,353 of record CAEFZP010000144.1, on the reverse strand, counting down.
CCTCACATGACACAGCTATCATTTATTCATGTTGTTTATTGTTCTCCAGCTTCAAGACTGTGTCAGAGCCACTCTGAGTGAATGGTTCAACACCACTCCTCCCATCACAGACAAGGTGACACCGCCCGCCCCACACATTATTAAAATTCTTCACGCTGACACCTTATCAAGATATCTGAGTATGATAAGGAAACAAAACGAGTCCATCTAGTATCTTTAGGCTGTGATGATGTTAGAGGATGGGCCTTGCTTGCACACCTAACCCCAACTGTAGTCTATGGTTTGTTTAGTCTTTCGTGTACAGTGTTATGTATGTATTTATTACCTTTTAGCATTTACTCCCTTAACACTTTCTACACTTTCGTTACAATAATGTGTTAAATCTTGTAACCTCTAAACTTTATCTTCAGGATTAAAAAATAGTTTAATCTTATTTTAATCAAACACTTTACCCTGGAAGACAGTTGTTCCTCTGAATCATAGAAAGTCATATACCCCGTTACCCCCAAGCAACCCAATTCCACATGCAGACCTGTGATAAAACTCATGCACAGCCCAGCCCATTGTATCTGCCTTTCTATTCCACATCATGTGACCAGAAGAAGTATTTAACCCCGATAGGCTACTATCAGCCAGAGTTGCGTAACGATCAGGATACTACGACCACAGGCCACAGCATTCCAGTGTGGAGAAAACAACATAGAGGGATGAAAGAGAGCTGTCAGACTGGATGTTCATGCAGAGCTGGGTGCCAAAGCCCCCAGGAACGTGTGTCCGCGCTGGGGGAGGGAGTAGGAGACACTGCTCCCCTGGCCTGGTGTGACCTGAGGCCATGTTTCTGCTGGGCTCAGCTAATCTCCACCCTCGCCACCACATCTATGGGCCTGGGGTGATTCTACAGGGGACTGGGGGATATTCTGCAGTATGCTCATAGTGGCACTCTCTCTCTCTCTCCTGCGATATTCAACGACGTCCTGCATGTGTTTGACCCAGGTCTGCACACTGGCTGCCTCGTCTGACGTTTGTTTTGTCTCTCAGGATCTCCCTGAAACGCTGGACTGCTCCATCCCCCAGACCACAGAGGCTATCACTCCGGAGGAGAGGGAGGAGCTGAAGGTGTCAGGTACGGTTCTAACGTACCCCAGGCTGTTTTACACTCTGTGGTCTTAACCCCTGTGCTGCCTTCGAGTCACATGAACGAACCATCGTTGTGTTGCGACAACTTTAACCAATACAAAAACCAATAAAAAGCATTTTCTTTTAACCTTCGCGATGTGGGGGGGGGTCTGAGACAGCCCGACGGTTAAAAGAAAATGCTTCACTTTGTTTTTGTATGCGGTAAAGTTGTCGCAATACGACGGTGTGTCACAATGACTGATGGGTCAGAATGACCCGAAGATAACACAACTGTTAAAGGCCTGGTGGGTAAGTTTTGTGACATGATTTTGGCTTGAGTAAATGATTGTTAGTGTTTATTAGACCTGCGGTGTCCACAGATGTAGCATGTATTTACATTTTACTGTCAAACCTTTAGATTATTTGGGTTGTGTCGGTTTTATTTAAGCAAATGTGACAAAAAGTGGACGCAAACAACATTACCGACCTGCCCTTTAAGATCCTGTTGTGAATTCCTGTTGCTTTACAGTCAAGCTGTTTCTGTTTGAGTCGGACCAGTCGGCCATTAAAGAAGCGGTGGACTTGGGTGAGTGTGCCTCACCTCCTCTCTCTCACCCCCACCCTCCCCCACCTCACCTCCTCGCTCTCACACACCGCACCCTCCCCACCCTCCTCTCTCTCACACCCCCACCTCACCTCCTCTCTCTCACACCCCCCACCCGCCCCCACCTCAGCTCCTCTCTCTCACATCCCCACCCCCCCCACCTCAACCTCCTCTCTCTCCCACACCCGCCACCCTCCCCCACCTCACTCCCTCGCCACCCCACTCACCGCCTCCTCGCTCTCACCCCCACCCGCCCCCACCGCACCGTCCCGCGCGCGCACCCCCACCCGCCCCACCGCACCGCCGCTCGCGCACACCCCCACCCCCCCCACCGCACACGCCTCGCGCTCACACCCCCACCCGCCCCACCGCACCGCCGCTCGCTCACACCCGCCCCACCGCACCGCCGCGCGCGCACCCCCACCCGCCCACCGCAGCGCCGCGCGCGCACACCCCACCACCGCGCCTCACACCCACCCCTCTCGCACACACCCCCCACCCTCCCCCAACCTCACCGCCCTCTCTCGCACACCCACAACCGCCCACCACACCGCACCTCCAGCTCTCTCGCACCACCCACCCTACACCCACCACCGCACCTCACCTCCTCTCGCTCACCCACACCCACGCCCTACCCCCACCTCACCTCCTCTCTCTCTCACCCCCACCCTCCCCACCCTCACCTCCTCTCTCTCACACCCCACCCACCCTCCCCTCCCCACCTCCTCCTCTCTCACACCCCCACCCTCCCCTCCCCACCTCCTCTTGATGCTCTGACATTAAGTCTGACTTGCGTCTTCATGCATCTGATAGAATACCAAGGAGAAGATTCTAGAATACTAAGGAGAAGATTCTAGAATACTAAAGAGAAGATTCTAGATTTTCTTTCTTCACTCCCCGCGAGGTGACCTCTGCTCTGCTCTGCCATGGTCTTTAAAGAGAGTGTTTCTTTAAAGAGAGTGTTTCTTTAAAGGTGTTTCTAATCGAATTCGTCAGACCTACGATTTTCTCCAAAACAATGTGTGACAATTTTGGGGGGAAACAAATCTAATTGTGGCCTGCGTGGAGTTCAACTTGTTAAATCTTTCCCCCGGCTTTGTCTTGCTCTTGTTCTCTGCAGCCTGCGTGACCCTGGGAGTGTCTCAGCTGGACTCTGTGATCATAGCGCCCCCTAGCCTCCCGGACGGGGAGGTGCAGACGCTGGCCCACCTGCAGCCGTGCTGGGAGGAGCTGCAGGCGCTGGTCCGCAGCCACAAGATCGCCGCCATCGGGACCTCCGACCTGGACAAGGACCTGCTGGAACAGCTCTACAACTGGGCTCAGGTGAGGGGGGAGAGAGAGGTGTGTGTGTGTGAGAGGGGGAATACGTGTGTGAGGGTAAGAGAATGTGACCCCCTCCCCCCCCGCTCTCTCTCCAGGTGAAGCCCAGCAGTAACCAGGTGAACCTTGCCTCATGCTGTGTGATGCCTCCTGACCTCACAGCCTTCGCCAAGGAGTCTGACATCCAGCTGCTCACTCACAACGACCCCAAAAGGTGACGACCTCTCCGCACACACACACAGTGTTCCTCAGAGGCCAGAGTTGAGTCCTCGTGCTCAAGGCTTCTTCATGTCCAGGCATGTCTCTATCCCTGGCCTGGAAGGGCCAGATTCCAAGAACATTGTCTCTGTCGTCAGTGGGAGTGTGGGGATTAACGTGTCTCACGATGCACAAAGGGACTACACGACTGTGTTGACACAGTTTAACCCAAAGTGACATAAAAAAAGTACACATACAAAGTACAACTCATAAACAAGGATCAGAAGTGCTAAGTTCAAAAGCATTTCAGCGGTTAGTGAATGACCAAGTGCATCGTGAGAAAACCAGCCACGTCATAAAACGTTTTGTAGGTGCAGTCAGTTCACTGGGGGAGTTACAACATGGAAGACATAATCCAGATTAAAGACATAAACCGTGGAAGTGCTCATTGTTCGGCGGCGCCCGCCCCTCTCTCTCCTCCCCCCGCCCCTCTCTCTCTCTCTCCTCCCCCCGCCCCTCTCTCTCTCCTCTCCTCTCCTCTCCTCCCCCCGCCCCTCTCTCTCTCTCTCCTCCCCCCCGCCCCTCTCTCTCCTCCCCCCGCCCCTCTCTCCTCCCCACGCCCCTCTCTCTCTCTCTCTCTCCTCCCCCCGCCCCTCTCTCTCCTCCCCCCCGCCCCTCTCTCTCCTCCCCACACCCCTCTCCTCTCGCCCCTCTCTCTCCTCCCCCCGCCCCTCTCTCTCTCCTCCCCCCGCCCCTCTCTCTCCTCCCCCCGCCCCTCTCTCTCCTCCCCCCTGCCCCTCTCTCTCTCTCCTCCCCACGCCCCTCTCTCTCCTCCCCCCGCCCTTCTCTCTCCTCCCCCCTGCCCCTCCCCCCGGCCCCTCTCTCTCCTCCCTCCCGCCCCTCTCTCTCCTCCCCACGCCCCTCTCTCTCCTCCCCCCACGCCCCTCTCTCCTCCCCCCGCCCCTCTCTCTCCCTCCCCACGCCCCCTCTCTCTCCTCCCCCTGCCCCTCCCCCCGGCCCCTCTCTCTCCTCCCCCCCGCCCCTCTCTCTCCTCCCCCCCGCCCCTCAGAGCTGATGTCGGCCGCCAGCTTCCAGGAGGCGGTGCAGGAGAGCACCAAGCAGCTGCAGCTGGAGGACTGGCGCCTGGACTGGGTCCTGCGCTACTCCATCATCGTCAAGAGCAGAGGCATCATCAAGGCCAAGGGATACCTGGTCCACGCCAGGAAGAACAGCCAGTAGCTAGCCGGTTAGCCGCCACGCCGCGAACAAGCACTACTTGTGGAAGACAAGCCGTCGGCAGAGGCATTCTCTTTCTCTAAACACACACACACACACACGCACGTGAGCCAGGCCTTTTGCTGCTGTTAAGCATGGACACATCCACGCTTATACCACCTTTCCATGTAGACTTAGAGTTATACACGCTGTGTCGATTGGAAGACGTTTGGTAAGTGCGTGGGTGTTTGTTTGTTTGTTTGTTTAGAGAATGACACGGCCGTCGGTGACAGATTTCTTAAGAGTGCTGAATCATGATGACCAATGCATACTAGTCCAAACCACTCCCCCTTCCCAACTACAAGGAAGGGCCTCTGTAGACGACAGAGATGCTAGGTAGCTAACCTCTCATCCAACATGGCAGAGATGCTAGGTAGCTAACCTCTCATCCAACATGGCGGAGATGCTAGGTAGCTAACCTCTCATCCAACATGGCGAGATGCTAGGTAGCTAACCTCTCATCCAACATGGCGGAGATGCTAGGTAGCTAACCTCTCATCCAACATGGCGGAGATGCTAGGTAGCTAACCTCTCATCCAACATGGCAGAGATGCTAGGTAGCTAACCTATCATCCAACATGGCAGAGATGCTAGGTAGCTAACCTCTCATCCAACATGGCGGAGATGCTAGGTAGCTAACCTCTCATCCAACATGGTGTCAAAACCAGGCCCCAGTGAAGTGCCTCTTTCTCTCTCCTCCTTATCTACACTTACAGTTGTTTTTCCTTGTGTAAGTGGGCATTTTGTGTTTGGCAAAAACCGATTCTGACCTCACTCCAGATGACAGTCTGGTGTGGAGCATCATGTCTGGTTTATCAGGCTACAGTTTAGTGGGCTGGGAAACAAGTCTGATTTAAGTACCACAAAAGGAAGTCCGTTTTAGAATGTACGGCGTTTAGCTTTTTTTGTTTAAATTTGTAGTATGGACTTAATGGGTTTAAATAATCAGTCTGGCCAGAGAGAAAGAGATGTCGTTTAGAGCAATCATTGACGATACCAAGAGGCACTTTGGTGCAAATGAGTAACTTCCGTTACTCTTCATTACTTTTTCGGAAAAGTTGTATTTTATAATGTTGATTAAAAGTACGCTTTTATGTTTTAAGAGAAGGGAATCATGTAGAGTAGGGTTCAAAATTCTGAGACCACATTGAATATTTAATGTAGGCTTGAAGTCTGAGAAAGCCAAGCGTTATTTCACATCTCAAGAAGTTCTGCAGACCATGTCAGATCGCGCTGGGCGAAAGAAGGAACGTCGGGTTTAGCACGACCTTATGGAGCCCACGTGCTTGCTGTCACCAAAGCAAAAGGGCGACATTCCACATACTAACATGTGGTGAAACGCATTAACTTATTTCAAAGATTAAACTTTTCGCTCACATTTATTAAGATGTCATTTAAAAAGCAAAAAAATTTATTACATTTGAAGCAAAAACATTTTCACTTGTAGTCTCAGATTTGAACACTACTGTATATTACACATTACTTCATGTTGAATGTGTTTTTATTTTTCCTTTCTCGTTGCATTTTACTCTATTCTTATCTATTATTGACTGTTTCTAAAACATGTCCTACCCCCAAACAGTACTGTCTATATGAGATAACTCTTTCCCCACGATATGGCAATAATGACCTCAAATGTACTGAAAATACACAAGGACTTGCATGAACCTGTTTATTAGGATATAGCACTGGAAAGTTTCAGGGTCCAAAATATTAAGGTTGTACTGTAAACAAAGAATATATTTAACGTCAACATTGATTCTGTATATCATGTTTTAAAATTGGGTTTATTAAAATGATGAAAGCAAGACGTGTTGTTTATAAATATTTGTGGGAGTGGAAAGTAGCGATAGGAAAACTATTGTTTTTATTTTACGGGGCAGTATTTGTTTCAGACTTCCTACCAAGCTACCAATTGTTCATTTGAGAAGCCTGGAATTAAATGGGGAACGCAATCCGTTTAGTTTACCACACCAATCCAACTTTATCGTCTATGTTGTCTAGTTTGTAAATTGATTGATCGAGTCTATCGTAGCCTACTCCACGAACACATGTCTAAACCGGAAGTGAGCGAGAGGGGCTCGTAAGAAAAATGGTGGCGACCAGAAGAGGAGTACGTATGTGCTCTCCTACGAAATCCAACTCCGATGAATCCGCCGATGTCTCTGTAAGTTGTCAACATAAATCAAGATAATAGTTATATAAGCACGAGTAGAAATTAATCCGTTTATCCGACTAAGTTACACCCAGATAATATCACGTGCTGCTAAGTTAGCGTGCTAGGTAGCCGGAGTTCTGACCCTCACGTGGTTTCTTCGCTACTTTGTTGGCGAGTTGTTTGTTGAAGTGCACGTTGTTTTCTTGTCTCTCTGAAATGTTTGTTTGTTAAAGCATTCATGTGCCCGCTGGCTGGCAGGCTTTTATTGCGTTTATGAACTGATCCGCTGTTGAAGTTGCGTTCCGAGTTCTGGTGTTCAACAGTCGCAGAACCAGGCCAGCAGTATTGAAACACACCAGGCTAGCCGCTGTAGTAGCATCCGATTAAAAAAATAAAAACATTTAATAGTCCCTGGTTATATACATTTCTAAATAGAACAGGAAGAGGGTTACAATACACGAGTGTGCAGTTGCACAAAGTGACTTGCTCAATAACCAATAAATAACTAATAACTATTCCAACAGTAACATTTAACCGTCCCTCTTTCGCCAGGCTACCCCATCCAGCGCTAGAAGGACCGGCAGGAGGACAGCCAACCCGGAGCAGACTGTCCCTCAGCTGCCCATGGCCTCAGTGGAAGCTGACGTGGAAGAGGGGGTCCCTGCCACGCCCCTCCAGGACCAGAGCTCCACCGTGAAGAGGACAACCAAGGCGTCCAGGCGTCAGTCCCACCGTCCGGACTCCACACACGAGGCGGATGTGTCAGACTCAGAGTCCTGCTGCTCAGCAGCATCGGACGTGGACCACCCGGTCCTTCGCAGGGGGCGGAGGAAGACCCCGGGCCGCTCCTCCAATCCGTGCGTGGATCTCTCGGACGTAGACTCCGTTTCGTCGGTGACGTCGGCGTCCAGGGCGGAGCCGCTCGCACGCCGTGGCACCAGGAGGGGGGCGGGCTCCGGCCAATCGGACTCGATCCCGGCGGAGTCTGAGGAGGAGGGGAAGGACTCGTGCGGCTCGGCGACCTCGGAGACCCAGAGAGTGACCCGGAGCCTGAGGAAAAGCGCCATCGCTCGCTCCCTCACCAGCCGCCGTGCCGAGGACGCGGACGACGTGTCTGAGGGAGACAGCTGCGCCTCCAGCCTCTCTGCCGCCCCGTCCACGAGCAGACGCCCCTCCCGGGGCAAGACCGGACGCTCCGCCCAGCCCATCCCCATGCACCTGGAGGAGGCCTCGGACCTCCCACCCTCCCCCAGCCGAAGGACTAGGACCCCAGTGGCAGAACCGGGGGCGTGGGACTCGGAGGGCTTCGAATCCGGCCCCAGCGTGACTCCCACGAAGGGCTTCGAATCCGGCCCCAGCGTGACCCCTAGGAGGTCCACCCGCAAACGCACCGCGCCCCGATACGCCTGCTCCGGGACGACGGACTCCGACGAGTCGCTGAACGTTTCCCCGCCTGTTAGCACCAGCAGGAGGAGGGGCATCCCCTCTAGCAGCAGCAAGGCTGTGTCCGTCACCAGGCTGTCCGTGGTGGTGGAGAGGACCGTCGTCTCTGTCACGGAGGAGAATAGGACGGAGCTGGAGGAGGGGGCCCACATGGTGGAGATGCCCTCAGAGAAGACCTGCCACCTGGGGAAGGTGAGCGTGTCCCGTGGGGCGGAGGAGAAGGAGGAGGAGAGCGTGCTGGACGACTCGAAGCTGGACGCCACGATCGGCCCTGAGGATGTGACCCTAACTCTGGAGGAGGAGGAGGAGGAGGTCATCGATCTCATGGACCAGGAAGGAACAGATGCCCCCCAAGGTGTCTGCCTAGCAGAGAAGAGGAAGAGAGGGAGTGTGATCGTATCAGGGGAGGCGCATGTGGAAGAGGCTGCTGAACCGCTTCCATCGCACGCAGACTCACAGGCGGCGTGCGGACCTGCAGTGGCAGCGGCTGACCAGCAGAGGGGGCAGTCACACTCAGCTGCATCAACAGAGGAAGATGTGGGGGCGATGATACGGGAAACAGAAGCTGGACCAGAACCAGAGCTCCGTCTTGGAGACGCAGGGGGAGTGACTGTGTGCTGCGTCCCTGTGACAGAAGAAGAGGAGGCCATGGATGTCACTGCATCATCACAGGCACACAGCCCGGAGCTGCATGTAGATGCCTGCCATCTTGTTCTGAGTGAGGAAGAAGGGGAGCTGGAAATGGTGTTGGTGATGGGGAAGGCCCTGCAGGGGGAGGTGGTGGTGGTGGAGGAGGAGCAGGAGGAGGTGTTGGTGATGGGAAAGGCCCTGCAGGGGGAGGTGGTGGTGGTGTTGGACGAGGAGGAGGAGAAGGCACTTGCAGAAGAGGAGAAGCAGAAAGAGGTGGTGGTGTTAGAGGAAGAGGTGTTGGAGGAGGAGGAGGACGATGTTGTGGTGATTGAGAAGAAGGTGGACAGTGTGTTGGTGGTGAAGGACCAGGAGGAGGTGGCTGAAGAGGAGAACCAGGAGGAGGTGAATGTGGTGATTGAGAAGAAGGTGGACAGTGTGTTGGTGGTGATGGAGGAGGAGGAGGACGATGTTGTGGTGTTAGAGGAGCAGCACCAGAAGGATGTGGTGGTAGAGAGGAAGGAGGCGCAGGTGGCAGTGGTGAAGGACCAGGAGGAGGTGGCCGAAGAGGAGAACCAGGAGGAGGTGAATGTGGTGATTGAGAAGAAGGTGGACAGTGTGTTGGTGGTGATGGAGGAGGAGGAGATGGAGGAGGAGGAGGAGATGGAGGTGTCTGTTTCAGCACCTGAGGCTCTTGAGGCAGGGTTCAGAAGCCGCTATCCTGCCCCCCCAGCCCCTCCTGCCCCCCCAGCCCCTCCTGCCCCCCCAGCCCCTCCTCCCTGACTCCATCCAGGTGAACTCCAGCCAGAAGCTCAAGGTTGTCGTGTCAGAAGTCGCCGAGCAGCCCCACGACTCCATCGTCGTCCAGAAGGCGAAGGGGGTCAGTCTGCTGGACAGCAGCGAGGATGAGGACGATGAAGAGGAGGGGTCAGGGCATGAGGAGGAGGAAGAGGACGATGATGAAGACCTTGCCGGACCCTCACAGAGGGAGCCTGTCTCTGGCGGTCTGTTTGTGATTGACACACGGCCGGGCCAACAGGATGGACAGTTTTACCAAGAGACCACGGAAGAGGCGGGGCCAGCTACAGAGGATGACGAAGAGTTTGTAGACGAAGATGGTGACGACGATGAGGAGGATGACGATGACAGGGCGCTCTTCACCATCAAGAGCCAGAACTCGTGAGTACCTGCACCTGGGCATGTCTGGACATGTCTGACTACGTGGCACCCTGGGGTCCTTGTATTTATTTTCTCTTAGATGTCACATTTCACAAGCATTCATGTTAGCCATCACATTCATGTGCATACAGGGAGTTAAGAATTTACAGTACAGACACACACATACATGCTGTGTCCCTGAGGTGTGTGTGTGTGTGTGTTGGCAGGATGGAGCTGTCTAGCCGTATCGACACAGGCCTCAGAGCACGGCAGCTGGGAGGTTTGTACGTCTGTTTCGATGGCGGCAAACCAAAGAACGCGTCTAGCAACGACCACCAGAAGAAGAAGCAGAAGATTGACGACCAGGTGAGTCTCTCACCTGCTCACCTGGTATCCAGGGGCAGAGTTAGAAAGAAATACTAGACTTCTTAAAGGAGGGTTTAATCTCATAAACGATCAAATGTTTTTATTTTGGTTCATTTTCAAAACCTGACTTCACTGGTGCCTTTTAAAGTGCCAATATATCAGGAATTTTATACCTTTTTTTAATATGTTTTATTTTTACTCAAGTTGATTTATATTTTCAGTCACCTGCAGTAGGGCATAAAAAGCAGGCATTGCTTAACTTTCAAATATCAGTCAAACGTGTACTGAACTTCCTGTGTGACTAGGTGATGAAGAAGAGTGTGATTGGTCCAGAGTTTGAGAAACAGGAAGCAGTGCCTCCGTACAGCGAGTCCAAGCAGGCCTCCAAGCTCAAACGCAAGGTGAGTCCCGGGAGAACATCGGCTTCAACAGACATTTAGTCAACAGTGGGAGAACTACAACTCGTTTAACCCTGAAGAACTACAACTCGTTTAACCCTGAAGAACTACAACTCGTTTAACCCTGAAGAACTACAACTCGTTTAACCCTGATCCCTGCCACCTTGGGCAGGTTTTAAAGTCCTAAAAATATATAGACCTCCTTAGCTATCTCAAAAAAGATATAGGTTCTGTGCAAGATTTGAAAAAAACCTGATGTATGGTGTTGTATACTATCTTGCCCACTTCCAGGCGGAGAGAGAGCTGACCACAGGAGACGGCTGGTACAACATGAGGGCCCCTGAGATGACCACGGAGCTGAAGGGAGACCTCAAAGCTCTGAAGATGCGAGCAGCGATGGACCCCAAGAGATTCTACAAGAAGAATGACCGGGACGGATTCCCCAAGTATTTCCAGGTCAGAGTTCAACTGCTCTCAGCTCTGCCTCGATGGCGTTCTCTCCATGCGTTCTCGTGGCCCGGTTTCCCAGACGTGGATTAAACCTAGTCCTAGCCTAAAAACCTTTTTGATGGAAATGATTGAATGTTTCTCTTACTTTTAGGACCAGGCTAATCCATTTCTGGGAAACTGGGCCTGATGTGTTTAATACCTAAAGTATTAAACCATCAGCCCAGTTTCCCAGAAAAAGTTAAGTTAAGTAAAGGCTTTAACTCGTGTGTGACTCTCTTGTGTGTGTGTGATGTTTCAGGTGGGCACAGTGGTGGACAGTCCTGTGGATTTCTATCACTCCCGGATCCCCAAGAAGGACAGGAAGAGGACCATGGTGGAGGAGCTGCTGGCTGATGCAGAGTTCAGACAGTATGTTCATGTCTGCATGTCAGACCTCCAGACACAGGGTGGTGCTGTTCCACCATCTTGGCACTTCACCTTTTTTATACACAAAGCATTCAAAGATTCTTTCATTTTCAATCGGTCATTTACTCGTTTAATGTTGCGCGGATTCTAAATGGTTTTGTCTCTTTTGCCCTCTAGCACTAACAAGAAGAAGTATCAACAGATCATGACCGAGAAGGCAGCTGTGGGGGCTGGCAGAAAGAGGAACAGATTTATGAAAAATAAAAAGAAATGACCCTATAAATAGTGAGTTTGTACCTTTTTTTTTGTACAAGACACTGCACCTTGTATTTGGGCAGAGGACACTAGACATGAGTGACTGTAAACCCTGCTTATGAGAACCCAACATGTGTCAAACACACACACAGGAGAAACACTGTGATGTTTAGATTAGGCTCAGGTGTACATAAACAACTCATTTTATATATATATACATTGTGAAAATGGAAATACAATTATGATTACTAATAAATAAAACGATGTATTAAGACAATGTACTGCTGTTTTACAGTGATGGTATGGTGATGTAGACCGCATTTTAGAAAATGTTATGACCGATATAAGTAACTGGTTTTGGCTATCTGAATCTTATTTTGTAAAGAGCATGTCTATTTCTACTTGCATCTGTCCAATAAACATCTGTTTAACCAGCATTTATCCTCACTGTTCATCGACATGCACGGAAACACATTTCCCCCAAAACACACATGTTAGTATGTGTGCTTTGGCTGAAATTTCCAAAGGGCTTAGTACGTGTGTTTTGGACGAAATAACCACTGGGGGGTGTTGGCAGAGG
>CAEFZP010000143.1:15000-33943 GCA_903064625.1 Mallotus villosus | reverse complement strand
GTAACATCTCAGCTACCAGACACAGTGTAAAGTAACATCTCATCTACCAGACACAGTGTAAAGTAACCACATCTCATCTACCAGACACAGTGTAAAGTAACATCTCAGCTACCAGACACAGTGTAAAGTAACCACATCTCATCTACCAGACACAGTGTGTAAAGTAACCACATCTCAGCTACCAGACACAGTGTAAAGTAACCACATCTCAGCTACCAGACACAGTGTAAAGTAACCACATCTCAGCTACCAGACACAGTGTAAAGTCACCACATCTCATCTACCAGACACAGTGTAAAGTAACATCTCAGCTACCAGACTATGGAAGCAAATCAGTGCCATAATGTTTTGAATTTTGAAAGGCATCGAATACTTAATATAGAAATTTAAACAACATTGAACTCTCATCTGAATATATTTCAATGAAAAATAAAATTCAGGTTGCTCAAAATTCGAGCCAAAAAAAATCGATCTTAAAAAACTCAACCATATTTATTTTTTTTGACCCTATCAAATCTTCCATCTGAAAAAATTGAGCCCAAAAAAATAGAGTCTATAAAAGTCGACCCTCAAATTCGAGCCTATCAAATTCGAGCCGAAAATTTTCCAGGTGAAAAAAATTGACCCCAAAAAATCGACCCTCAAAAATTCTAGCCTATCAAATTCGAGCGGAAAATTTTCCATCTGAAAAAATTCTTGCCCCAAAAAAATTGAGTCTATAAAATTCTAGCCTCAAAAATTCTAGCCTATCAAATTCGAGCCGAAAATTTTCCAGCTGAGCCAAAATTCGAGCCTCATAAAATTCGAGCCTTTCAAAATCAGATTTTTAACATCCGGGATATCAAGGACAGGTAGAGCAATCGAGCATCAATGCAATCGAACCAACTTCTGACCTATCCAACTGCAGACCCCCCTCGGCCCTCTAAACCAGAACTCCTCAGGCCCCTGGATTGGAGCTGCTCAGGATGTTCGATTGATCTACCTGTCCTTGATATCCCGAATGTTAAAAATCGTAATTTTTTAAGATCTAAATTTTTGGGTCGAATTTGATAGGATCGAATTTTATATGGTAGAATTTTTTTGGCTCGAATTTTTTAAGCTGGACAATTTTTCGGCGATTTGATAGGGTGAATTTTTTATGGTTGAATTTTTTAGGCTCGAATTTTTAAGGCTCGAAATTGAGCAACCTGAATTTTATTTTACATTGAAATATATTCAGATGAGAATTCAGTGTTGTTTAAATTTCTATATTAAGTATTTGATGCCTTTTAAAATTCAAAACATTATGGCACTGATTTGCTTCCATACCAGACACAGTGTAAAGCATCTGCTCCAGGTGCAGGAGCGCGTGCAGAGTGAGCTGGAGGAGAGTGTGGGGGGGGGGCAGGACAGTGTGCGTGTCCCACAGGGCCAGCCTGCCGTACCTGGACAGCGTGATCAACGAGGGTCATGAGGATACGACCTGTCAGCCCCGTCCTCATCCCTCACACCACCCTCACAGACAACAGGTAACACACACAACACACCACCACTCAACACACACCAGGTAACACACACACACACACACACAAAACACACACACAACACCAGGTAACACACACACACACACCCTCACACACACCAGGGTAACACACACACACCAGATAACACACACCAGGTAACACACACACACGCACACAACCACCCTCACACATACCAGGTAACACACACGAACCACGACACACACACCACCCTCACACACACCAGGTAACACACACACACACCAGATAACACACACCAGGTAACACACACACACCAGGTAACATGTTGTGCTCCTCCAGTGTGGGGAGCTACTCCATCAGGAAGGACACGCGTGTGCTGGTGAACATGTGGGCTATTCACCACGACCCCCACCTCTGGGACCAGCCAGAGCACTTCAGACCAGGTGACACACACACACTCTCTCTCACACACACACACACACACACCACACACACACACACACACAGACCACCACACACACACAGACTCTCTCACACACACACACTCACACACACACACACACACACACACACACACCACACACAGACTCACTCACACACACACTCTCTCTCTCACACACACACACACACACACACACACACACACTCTCTCTTACACACACTCACACACACACAGACTCACACACACACCACACCTCTCTTCTGTCTCTGATGTTTCCCATTTGGTCTCCCAGAGCGTTTCCTTGACGACCAGGGCCAGCGCTCCGTTCCTTCCTGTTTCCTGCCATTTGGGGCGGGGCCTCGCGTCTGTGTGGGCGAATCCCTGGCCAGGATGGAGCTCTTCCTCTTCCTGGCCAATCTGCTGCAGCGGTTCAGCTTTAGCCCCGCCCCCGGGGTCTCTCTGCCAGACCTGCAGGGGAAGCTGGGGGTGGTGCTGCAGCCAATCAGATACACTCTCACAGTCAGCCCCCGAGTAGGGGGGGGCTGAGGTGGAGCACAACTACTTCCTCTTAAATATCTTCCTTCAATGTTTTCTCCTGAAATTGAATGATCAATGACTTGTCTGGATAACCTGCATTTCAATAAAGATAGACCGGATTTTACCAGTAGACTGTCTGTTCACACACCACCACCACATCTCACACACACATACACACACTATCACACACACATCCAGTACAGAGCGCAAGGATCTAGCCAATGGGAATCTAGGGGTTAGTTAAGGGGCACTTAATTCATAGATGTTGTTAGCCTTGGTTTTGACTAACTAGTAATATTAAAAACAACAACCTGTTAAACCTGAAAGTGGTTGGTCTAACTGAATTCTCGTGGCACGTTTCAGACGATTCTCTCATTTTGAAGGCGAATTCGGCCGTTTCAAGCTACTAGCTAGCTAGCTAGCTAGCTCAGCACAGAATTAATTCGAAACAGAAACAGGTGAAGTCTCAACATTTCGTACGTAAATATATCATACCTACGAACACAAACTGAGTGGTGTTTGTGTGAGTTAATTATACCGACGAACACCGATATTTTGACAGAAATGTACCTGGCGCCACACGCTCACTCCTCTCAGGCCAGAACCTCTTTTAGCTGAGCGCGCACACACACAGCGCTTTTAACGTCATCATGCTCGCAATGTTTTGAAGCGGAGACTCGCTGTGGTAAAATGTACATAAATTCCAACTCGTAAATCAGATTCAAAACTGTTCATCATCATAATACAAGATGTATATAATAAAACAACAATTATGGCGCGAAATGAACTATTTTCAGATGAAAGTTCGGCAGCTAGTGCTTATGGAAATCAGAGTAGTAGACCTACAGAGCAGAGCAGTAGAGACCAGAGCAGTAGAGACCAGAGCAGTAGAGACCAGAGTAGTAGATTGGATAGTGTTTATTTTCAGACAGACGGAGAGTAACTCAGACACTGGCTAAGGACAAGACGGAGAGGAGGGTAGAGGAGTGGAGTGGAGAGGAGGGTAGAGGAGTGGAGTGAGGGTGGAGGAGTGGAGTGGAGAGGGAGGATGGGGGTAGAGGAGAGGAGGGTGGAGGAGGGTAGGAGGAGTGGAGATGAGGAGGGTGGAGGAGTGGAGAGGAGAGGAGAGGAGTGGAGGGTGGAGGAGGGTTAGAGGAAGTGGGGGTGTAGGAGGGAAGTGGAGGGTGAGAGGGTGAGGGTTGAGAGTGGAGGGTGGGAGGAGAGGGAGTGGAGAGGAGGAGGGTAGAGGAGGGAGTGGAGGTGTGGAGGAGAGGAGAGGAGATGAGGAGGGTAGAGGAGAGGAGTGGAGATGAGAGGAGAGGAGAGGAGGGTTAGAGAAGAGGAGAGGAGGGAGGGTGGAGGAGAGGAGTGGAGGGTGAGAGGAGAGGAGGAGGGTTAGAGGGAGGAGTGGAGGAGGAAGGATGGAGGGAGGGTGGTTAGAGGAGAGGGAGATGAGGAGGGTTGAGAGGAGAGGAGAGGAGTGGAGGGTAAGAAGAGGAGAGGAGTGGAGGGTTGTAGGAGAGGAGTGGAGAGGGAGTGGAGGGTGGAGGAGAGAGGAGTGGAGATGAGGAGGGTGTAGGAGAGGAGTGAGAGGGTGTAGGAGAGGAGATGAGGAGGGGTAGAGGAGAGGACTGGAGGAGAGGAGAGGGAGATGAGGAGGGTAGAGGAGGGAGGAGTGAGTGGAGGGTGTAGGAGAGGAGTGGAGGGTGGAGGAGGGTAGAGGAGAGGAGTGGAGATGAGGAGGGTAGATCAATAGAAATCTATAGAGGCACAGTAAGAGGGAGAGTAATAGGGGTCACATACACACCACACACACACTCTCTCTCTCTCTCTCTCTCACACACCACACACACACAAACAAAAGGGAACGCAGTTAGTAGGACAGTTTCAAAACATATTATAACAGTTTCCATAGTAACAGTATTGTCATATAATTATCTTTATATATGTATATTAATAACAGTGGTTGAGAGTAGAAATGGCACACAGCCTCACATAGTTCTAGTCAAGCAGAACCATCAGACCACGTCCACAGCGGCTGTCATGGTAACAGCGACAGTCTCTTGGCTCTGTTCAGGGAGCAGAGAGCATGATGGGAAGTGTCGTTTATATCCAAAAACCAGAAAGCATGGTGGGAAGTGTAGTTTCTGTCCAAAGAGCAGAGAGCATAGTGGGAAGGTGGTCCCTACATCCTGCTCCCTATCCCCTACACCTGCTCCCTAGCCCCTACACCCTGCTCCCTGAGCCTCTACATCCTGCTCCCTAGCCCCTACACCCGTCCCTAGCCTCTACACTGCTCCCTAGCCCCTACACCCTGCTCCCTAGCCTCTACATCCTGCTCCCTAGCCCCTACACCCTGCTCCCTAGCCTCTACACCTGCTCCCTAGCCCCTACACCGTGCTCCCTAGCCCCTACAACCCTGCTCCCTAGCCTCTACATCCTGCTCCCTAGCCCCTACACCTGCTCCCTAGCCTCTACATCCTGCTCCCTAATCTCCCCCCCTCTGCTCCCTAGCCCCTACATCCTGCTCCCTAATCTCCCCCACTCTGCCAGTCCCACTAAGTATACGCCCACATGGGCCCTACTTATAACATCACCAGTACAATATCTGTATTTCAACAATATCCAAAGGTATGGAACATTCATAACTACACATGTTCATGTACATACATGTATACTACTCACGCACACCACACACACATTGATGTGACGGAGGTGTGTGACATACAGCACCTGCTGGACAGAGTGATCTCATAAACAACCTGTTCTCTTCAGAACTCTAGAACCCCCTTTAGAACTCTGGAACCCCCTTCAGAACTCTAGACACCCCTTCAGAACTCTAGAACCCCCTTCAGAACTCTAGAACCCCCTTTTAGAACTCTGGAACCCCCTTCAGAACTCTAGAACCCCCTTCAGAACTCTAGAACCCCCTCAGAACTCTGGAAACCACCATCAGAACTCTAGAACCCCCTTCAGAACTCTAGAACCCCCTTCAAAACTGTAGAACCCCCTTCAGAACTCTAGAAACCCCCTTTAGAACTCTGGAACCCCCTTCAGAACTCTAGAACCCCCTTCAGAACTCTAGAACCCCCTTCAGAACTCTGGAACCACCATCAGAACTCTAGAACCCCCTTCAGAACTCTAGAACCCCCTCAGAACTCTAGAACCCCCCTTCAGAACTCTGGAACCCACCATCAGAACTCTAGAAACCCCCTTCAGAACTCTAGAACCCCCTTCAGAACTCTAGAACCCCCTTCAGAACTCTAGAACCCCCTTCAGAACTCTAGAAACCTGGAGCCATCTGGACCTGCAAGACTTCTCAAGCAGTGTAGAACTTCTCCTGCTGTTCTAGAACTTGTGCTTGGCCAGAGCCAGCTGGGTTAGTTATGCAGTTAACTGCCATAGGACCTAGTTTAAAGGAGCCCTCACACACACACACACACACACACACACACACTAACACACACAACACACACACACACCACACATGCATATACACACACCACTAAATCTCCAGTCTCGCTTGCTCATCTCAGTGTGTGTGTGTGTGTGTAGAGGCTGGCTGGTGTGTGTGAGGTTTCAGTAGGAGAGATGAGCAGATGATGTCACACAGCAGCTGTTGTTGTTAGGGGGAGGGGGGGGGCGGTGGCAGGGGGCAGGGGCGGGGGGGTGGTGGCATTAAGAGAGAATTTGGCATTTTCACATCTTCTGTTCTGTGTTAATGTGTTTAGACTCTTTGTTTAGCTGGTTGTGTAACTCACACACCACACACACTCTCTCTCTCACACACACACACACACACACAACACCCTTGACAGATGGGGCTCTCTCACACACACACACACACACACACACCCTAGACAGATGGGGCTCCTCTGTGTGTTCATCGTTCCCCAGGAGACGTGCCCGCTCACACATAGCTCCCTGGCACCAGCTCACCCTGAACTCTTACAAGAGGACCAGTCCACCTGTCAGTCACACGGTCTCCACGACAACCACCACAGCACCCTCCTCACCCACTGGGTGGTAGGGGTGGGGCTACAGAGGGTTAGCGCCCCGCCATGACCCCTGAACCCCTAGCAATTAGACAGTCAATACTGTCATGGACCTGAATGAACCTCACTACTCCTCATCACCTTCAATCCTCCTCTCCTCCCCCCTCATACCCTGCCCCCCTCCCTCCTCCCCTCCCCCCCCTCCTCCTCCTCGTCCTCCTCCTCGTCCTCCACCTGACACCGACACACCTCGATGCCGGAGTCTCCGGTCAGTCTTCTGTGACGGTACTGGCTCTCATCGGCCCCCACGTCCTCCTCCCCCTCTGGGCCCTCCCAGGTGGGGGGGGCGGCCTCGTACACGTCCACGCAGGGGGAGAACAGAGTCTGCTTGGGGGGGGAGACTGAGGCCCGGGGGGAGGGGGCTTCTGTCAGGGAGACCAGGGGGGTCAACAAAGAGAGGGCTGGGGCTGGGGCTGGGGCTAAAGCTGAGGCTAAAGCTGGGGCTGGTGTATTTGGTGCCATGTTAGGATACTCTTCAAGCGCTGGTTCTTGAGATTTGTTTGATGCTGGTGTTTGGATCAATACTGGGGCTGGGGTTGAGGCTGGGGTTGAGGCTGGGGTTGAGGCTGGGTTAAGGCTGGGGTTAAGGCTGGGGTTGGGTCAAGTGAGAGAGTCAGCGGAGACACAGGGGGGAAGGTGGGGGCTGCTTGGTCGGGGGGGGCAGGGTTGCTAGGGCAGAAAGTGGGGGAGTGTGGGGGGTCCTGCATGGGGGAGGCAGGGTTGCTAGGGCAGGAGGTGGGGGAGTGTGGGGGGTCCTGCATGGGGGAGGCAGGGTTGCTAGGACAGGAGGTGGGGGAGTGTGGGGGGTCCTGCATGGGGGAGGCAGGGTTGCTAGGGCAGGAGGTGGGGGAGTGTGGGGGGTCCTGCATGGGGGAGGCAGGGTTGCTAGGGCAGGAGGTGGGGGAGTGTGGGGGGTCCTGCATGGGGGGGGGCAGGGGAGGCAGCCATGCTTGGGTGTGCAGCCATAGTCTTTTCAGGCGCACTGGACATCACAGCCACAGCATCCGTCATGGTAACCTCTGTTATGGTGACAGTTACCATGGTTGCATCTTGAATAGCATCCCTTGGCAGGTCAACATCACCGGCCACTGTAGCAACAGTTACCTCGGCAACAGCCATGCTGCTGTTGGCGTCCGGGTCCATCTCAGTGTTCACTGTGACGGCGGTCTCCATGACAGCTTCAAGCGGCAGGGGAGTGGCATCGCTGGGAGTGGAGGCGGGGCTTGTGTCCGTCTCGTAGGTGACAGGGGCGGAGAGGGAGGAGCTACAGGGGGAGGAGGGGCAGCAGGAGTCGCAGGAGCAGCTGGAGCTGTGGAACACAAACACTTTACCGTCAACCTTCTAGAACCTTCTAGAATCCACACAGTTTACCGTCAACCTTCTAGAATCCACACAGTTTACTGTCACCTTCTAGAATCCTCACAGTTTACTGTCAACCTTCTAGAATCCACACAGTTTACCGTCAACCTTCTAGAACCTTCTAGAATCCTCAGTTTACTGTCAACCTTCTAGAATCCTCACAGTTTACGGTCAACCTTCTAGAATCCACACAGTTTACGGTCAACCTTCTAGAATCCTCACAGTTTACGGTCAACCTTCTAGAATCCACACACTTTAGTGTCAACCTTCTAGAATCCACACACTTTAGTGTCAACCTTCTAGAATCCTCACAGTTTACGGTCAACCTTCTAGAATCCTCACAGTTTACGGTCAACCTTCTAGAATCCACACACTTTAGTGTCAACCTTCTAGAATCCACACATTTTACCGTCAACCTTCTAGAATCCTCACAGTTTACGGTCAACCTTCTAGAATCCACACACTTTAGTGTCAACCTTCTAGAATCCACACAGTTTACCGTCAACCTTCTAGAACCTTCTAGAATCCACACAGTTTACTGTCAACCTTCTAGAATTCTCACAGTTACGGTCAACCTTCTAGAATCCTCACAGTTTACCGTCAACCTTCTAGAACCTTCTAGAATCCACACACTTTAGTGTCAACCCTTCTAGAATCCACACACTTTAGTGTCAACCTTCTAGAATCCTCACAGTTTACGGTCAACCTTCTAGAATCCTCACAGTTTACGGTCAACCTTCTAGAATCCACACACTTTAGTGTCAACCTTTTAGAATCCACACAGTTTACCGTCAACCTTCTAGAATCCTCACAGTTTACGGTCAACCTTCTAGAATCCACACACTTTAGTGTCAACCTTCTAGAATCCACACAGTTTACCGTCAACCTTCTAGAACCTTCTAGAATCCACACAGTTTACTGTCAACCTTCTAGAATTCTCACAGTTACGGTCAACCTTCTAGAATCCACACAGTTTACTGTCATCCTTCTAGAATCCACACAGTTTACCGTCAACCTTCTAGAACCTTCTAGAATCCACACAGTTTACTGTCAACCTTCTAGAATCCACACAGTTTACTGTCAACCTTCTAGAATCCACACAGTTTACTGTCAACCTTCTAGAACCTTCTAGAATCCACACAGTTTACTGTCAACCTTCTAGAATTCTCACAGTTACGGTCAACCTTCTAGAATCCACACAGTTTACTGTCATCCTTCTAGAATCCACACAGTTTACCGTCAACCTTCTAGAACCTTCTAGAATCCACACAGTTTACTGTCAACCTTCTAGAATCCACACAGTTTACTGTCAACCTTCTAGAATCCACACAGTTTACTGTCAACCTTCTAGAATCCACACAGTTTACTGTCAACCTTCTAGAACCTCCAGCTGTGGAAAACAGAGGCCGCACCTGTTGTCAGAGCTGAAGGAGGAGGGGCCATCGCTGGGGCCAGGGTGGGGGCCGGGGTGGTGCGGGGGCTGGGGGAAGCGCGCAGCGCCCCCCTGGGAGGAGAACACGGCGCTGTAGGGGGGGCGGGGGGGTGCTGGGCTGGGCTGCAACCTCTTCATAGGTAGGCAGCTTCAGAGAGGCCAGGAAACCTGCACACACACGGGATATCCACACACACTTAACCCTACTCACACACGAGATACAGCACACACACACACACACACGGGATATCCACACACACTTAACCCTACTCACACACGAGATACAGCACACACACACACACACAAGATACGGCACACACACACACGAGATACGGCACACACACACACACGAGATACGGCACACACACACACGAGATACAGCACACACACACACGAGATACAGCACACACACACACGAGATACAGCACACACACACACGAGATACAGCACACACACACACGAGATACGGCACACACACACACGAGATACGGCACACACACACACGAGATACGGCACACACACACACGAGATACAGCACACACACACACACACGAGATACGGCACACACACACACTAGATACAGCACACACACACAGAGATACGGCACACACACACAGGAGATACGGCACACACACACACACACACGAGATACGGCACACACACACACGAGATACGGCACACACACACAGGAGATACGGCACACACACACAGGAGATACGGCACACACACACACACGAGATACGGCACACACACACAGGAGATACGGCACACACACACAGGAGATACGGCACACACACACACACACGAGATACGGCACACACACACAGGAGATACGGCACACACACACACACACACACGAGATACGGCACACACACACAGGAGATACGGCACACACACACAGGAGATACGACACACACAGGAGATACGGCACACACACACAGGAGATACGGCACACACACACACACACACAGGAGATACGGCACACACACACACACAGGAGATACGGCACACACACACACACAGGAGATACGGCACACACACACACGAGATACGGCACACACACACAGGAGATACGGCACACACACACAAGAGATACGGCACACACACACACGAGATACGGCACACACACACAGGAGATACGGCACACACACACAGGAGATACGGCACACACACACACACACGAGATACGGCACACACACACAGGAGATACGGCACACACACACACACACGAGATACGGCACACACACACAGGAGATACGGCACACACACACAGGAGATACGACACACACAGGAGATACGGCACACACACACAGGAGATACGGCACACACACACACACACACAGAGATACGGCACACACACACAGGAGATACGGCACACCACACACACACACACAGGAGATACGGCACACACACACAGGAGATACGGCACACACACACACACACACAGGAGATACGGCACACACACACAGGAGATACGGCACACACACACACGAGATACGGCACACACACACAGGAGATACGGCACACACACACAGGAGATACGGCACACACACACAGGGACGTACTGAGGTCCAGCATGGAGGAGGAGTAGAGAGCAGGGCCGTGGCAGGCCAGCAGGCTGGTGTCCCTCTGCTCCTGCTGTCCCCTCAGCTTGGCCCGACGGTGACGATACGCACAGCAGCAGCTGAACAGGATCAGTATGGTCCACAGCAGCCAGAACCCTGCACAACACACACACACACACATATATACACACACATATATACACACACATATATACACACACACACACACATTCCTTAAACCTTCCAGGAGAAGTGAGTGACTTACACCACAGCTCATAGTAGTAGGTGCAGCATCCAGTGTCTCCACAGCAGTGTCCGGTCTCACACAGGTATCCTCCACTGGCGCTGCCCGGGCAGTAACGGGGTCTCCCGAGCAGGGGCAGGCTACCACTGTGGTACTCCATGACCCCCCGCTGCACACACACACACCGTGACGCTGCACACACACACACACACACACACCGTCCTGGTCAGAGCAGGTCAAGCAGAGAGCGAGCGCATCGTCCCAGGACCGGCAATCTGGAGACACACAATGGAGGACGTTGTTAGCATCACACACACACACACAACACACAACACACACAGAGACACACACACACACACACAGAGACACACACACACAGAGACACACACACACACAGAGACACACACACACACAGAGACACACACACACACACACACACAACACAAACACACACACTGACAACCACACTCCACTCAAACCAAGACACACATACACAGACACACACACACACAGAGACACACACACACATACACACACACACACCACTGCTTACACACAGACAACCACACTCCAACACTCAACACTCAAACCAAGACACATCTCCCTTTCAGTCTCTCTCTGTCTCAGCCATGCACACACACACACACACACACACACACACACACACACACACACAAGCACACACACTCAGACACACACACACACACACACACACACCACACACACACACACACACACACTCAGACACACACAAGCACACACACACAGACACACACACACACACACACACACACACCACACACCACCACACTCAGACACACACAAGCACACACACACCACATAGACATAGACACACACACACACACACACACAAACCCTCACATACACACACACCACATACACACACACACACAGACACACACACACATACACAGCACACACACACCACATACACACACTTACACACACACACAGAGAGACACCACACACACACACACACACAGAGACAGAGACACACACACACAAACCCTCACAGACACACACACACACACACACCACACACACACACACACACACACAATCACACACACACACAGAGACATAGACACACACACACAAACCCTCACAGACACACAAACCCTCACAGACACACACACCACATACACACACACACCACAGACACACACACACATACACACATACACACACACTCAGACACACACAAGCAAACACACACACAGAGACATATACACACACACACAAACCCTCACAGACACACACACCACATACACACACACATACACACACACAGACACACACACACCACACACACACACACACAGACACACACACCACATACACACACTCCAAACACACACAGATAGACCACACACACACAAACACACACACACACAGTGATGTGATACGTGCTGAGCTACAATAGTATTTAGTAGAATAATTTGATATTAAACATCAGATTGAGATGCAGAACGGTGCCCGACACCCGGTAACGGAACCGACGGTTTGTTATCACACTGCAATGGAGAACCGCCTCGCGGTGCAGCGAGGGTAACGTCCGGTGCTGTGATCTATAAATTAAAGAGGTGGTTGCTAGGCTGCAGAGATTATGGTCTGCCCGTGTATCAGATAAATAAAACACGCGCGTTCTTCCTACCCTCATGGTCTTGGTCCCGGTGTGCGAGACTCGCCGGTTGCGTCGTTGCCTACAAGCTGGGTGACAACAATGATTCCATCGTTCCACTGTCTCGAGCTCTCTCTCCAGTGCCCTCCGCCAGACCGTCCGCCATTGCCACCCGGTAACGTTACCGATACTCCGCCCCCAATCCCCGCATCGCTTGCCTACCGTCGCATAGACAGTAGCGCAATAAAAACGAGGTTGTCGAAACGAAGAGAACCCGCGAAAATTGCAGTCTCAATAGCTAGAGCATTTTATTCACACAACGATATGCATGTTTGTACAACAATAAAGAAAGTATATGTTGTTAAATTGTAAATGTCTCATTTTGAACGCATTGAGATTGTATTGGTTGACGGTGGCACTTCGCAAGCCAATCAGAGTGTAGGGTGTCTGGGAGCCATCACTCTGACCTAGCAACAGCCGCAAACCCTCCACAACATCACCGGAGACCGGAGACCGGAGACCCACTCCTCATCCAATAGCGCTTTACGGTGAGAAGTGGGTGATTATCGAGGAAGTTGTCGCTTCTCTGGTTTTCCACACACATGCAAGACGATCAGACAGAGAAAGAGATAGAGATAGAGAGAGAGGAGAGAGAGAGAGATAGATGAGAGATAAGAGCAGAGAGTAGAGAGAGAGACGCGCAGAGCCTATATAGAGAGAGAGAGATGCGATAGATCTCTAGAGACTAGCAGCATCTCATCTCTATATAGCACTCGGGTTGTTGTGTAACGCATCGTTGGAACTCAAACACACGCACACACTCTGCTATTTAAATCCATTTTTATTTTATCCTTTTCGACGCAACGTATAAGCGTCTAATTGACGTCATCTTCAATATGTGTACATGCCGATGCCACATGATTAATATGCTCATATTAAACTCTTATTTAATGCTTCTCTCTAATCACAGTTCTTCCCCAGCACACATGACTGGCAGAAAGAACACCTGATATTGTAACTAAAGTGATCTGCTGACTAGCAGTGATCAGGCAAGCTGTCAGTTGCACTAACATGTTTAAAGTAGACAAGTTTCAAATTCAACATAGGCTAAACATAACACAGCAGAATCACATAGAAAATATAAAGATTACAAAATAGACACAAATACAACTATTAAAAACCAATAATGAAACATAATAAAGTATGAATGATGAGTACACTGTGTCCTGAGAGTTAGCTCTGGTCGCTATGATAACCAGGAAGTGTTGGGGTCAGGGGTCAAGCGAACTGCTGAGGCTTCTGGGTAGTGGAGGCGGCTGAAGGCGGCAGGGACTTTGGCTTCTCTGATTCCTGGTCGCCAAGGAGACAGGGGGGCATCTCTGTTGTGGAGGAGAGGAGCACCGGTCAGGTGTGGACACTGAGTGTGTGTGAGAGTGTGTGTGAGAGTGTGTGAGAGAGGATGTGTGTGTGTGTGTGTGTGTGAGAGAGGATGTGTGTGTGTGTGTTTGTGTGTGAGAGAGGATGTGTGTGTGTGTGTGTGTGTGTGTGTGTGTGTGTGTGTGTGTGTGTGTGAGAGGGTGCGAGGGTGTTGTGTGTGTGTGTGTGTGTGTGTGTGTGTGTGTGTGTGTGTGCGAGGGTGGTGTGTGAGAGAGGATGTGTGTGTGTGTGTGTGTGTGTGTGTGCGCGGGTGTGTGTGCGAGTGTGTGTGTGTGTGTGAGCGTGTGTGTGCGCGGGTGTGTGTGCGAGCGGCTGTGGTGTGTGTGTGTGTGTGTGAGCGGGTGTGTGTGTGTGTGTGTGTGTGTGTGCGAGGGTGTGTGTGTGCGACGGTGTGTGTGTGTGTGCGAGGGTGCGAGGGTGTGTGTGTGTGTGAGCGTGTGTGTGTGTGTGTGTGTGTGTGTGAGCGGGTGTGTGTGTGTGTGTGTGGTGTGTGTGTGAGAGGGTGTGTGTGTGAGACGGTGTGTGTGTGTGTGTACATACTCTGCAGTTTGGAGAGAGCGTACTCCAGCCCCTTCATAGCTTTCATCTGATTACTTTTAAACCTGGCCAGGCCAACTCCTGAGAGGAAGAGAGAGTTAGCCAGAGGAGATCCATGCTGTGTGTGTGTGTGTGTGTGTGTGTACCATGCTGTGTGTGTGTGTGTGTGTGTGTGTGTGTACCATGCTGTGTGTGTGTGTGTGTGTACCATGCTGTGTGTGTGTGTGTGTGTGTACCATGCTGTGTGTGTGGTGTGTGTGTGTGTGTGTGTGTGTGTACCTGGATAGGTCTGGAGAGGCCGTAGACTCCAGAGGAGATCCATGCTGTGTGTGTGTGTGTGTGTGTGTACCATGCTGTGTGTGTGTGTGTGTGTGTACCATGCTGTGTGTGTGTGTGTGTGTGTACCTGGATAGGTCTGGAGAGGCCGTAGACTCCAGAGGAGATCCATGCTTCCCTCCTCAAGTGAGTCTTCTCAGCCTCCTGCTGAAACACACACCTCTCCACTACGGTCTGGTCACACACACACACACACACACACACACACACACACACACACACACACCACACACACACACACACACACACACACACACACACACACACCACACACACACACACACACACACACACACACCACACACACACACACACACACACACACACCACACACACACACACACACCACACACACACACACACACACACACACACACACACACACACACACACACACACATTAGACAAAAGGATAGAAGTGTGTGTGTCTCTTCATCAGGGTGTTGTGGTAATGCTGTGTGTGTGTGTCTCACCATAAGGGTGTTGTGGTTGAGGTTCCAGGAGGTTGTGGTCATTTGGCGTGTGTGTGGGTCGACCACAGAATCTTCCAGGATGTAGACACACCTGGACAGGTGTGCTGGAATACCCTCTCCGCCCAGCGAGGAAGGCGATTGGTCTTGGTCAGCAGTCGCCGTGACAACAAGCGCCTGTCTGCGGTCAGCTCCCGGAACACCACGTCCTCCGTCAGGACATGGGCGCTGAGGTCAGGGGTCACAGGGGTCAGGGGTCACAGAGGTCAGGGGTCACAGAGGTCAGGGGTCACAGAGGTCAGGGGTTAGCACACACTACACAGTGAGGGGCTGTGTGTGAGTGACTTGAGTGTGTGTGTCACCTGAAGGAGTTGGGGTAGTGTGTGGTGTGTGTGTTACCTGAAGGGGTTGGGTAGTGTGTGTGTGTGTGTGTGTTTGTGTGTGGTGTGTGTGTGTTACCTGAAGGGGTTGGGGTAGTGTGTGTGTGTGTGTGTGTGTGTGTGTGTGTTACCTGAAGGGGTTGGGGTAGTGTGTGTGTGTGTGTGTGTTTGTGTGTGTGTGTTACCTGAAGGGGTTGTGGGTTAGTGTGTGTGTGTGTGTGTGTTACCTGAAGGGGTTGGGGTAGTGTGTGTGTGTGTGTGTGTTCCCTGAAGGGGTTGGGGTGTGTGTGTGTGTGTGTGTGTGTGTGTGTGTGTGTGTGTGTGTGTGTGTGTTACCTGAAGGGGTTGGGTAGTGTGTGTGTGTGTGGTGTGTGTGTGTTACCTGAAGGGGTTGGGGTGTAGCGCAGCCAGAATGCTGTCAGCACCTGGTCCCAGCCTCTCAGGATCTCTGTCTCACTGTAGAAGTACTTCCCCATCTGCACTCCACACACACAGCCAAGGAGATGGGCTAGAGGGCTTTACACATCACTGGAGACGAGGCTGGGGGTTACAGCTGATTCAACCTGCTGGGAGGGAGGGAGGAAGAGGAGAGAGAAGGAGGGAGGAAGAGGGAGTAAGGTTACTGCCACATTGTTTACACTACTGCGGTAAACATGATCCGTAGCCTACTATCGTCGGCTAACGACTTGACCTCCTTGACGCTGGTTAGATAGCATAGCTGAATACGATTTGATGACAGATGACATTGTATCTAGGCTTGGAGTTGATCATGTTTTGTATTCGGGAAAGTTAGCTAGGTGGCTAGATGATGGTACTAACCTGGCTGGAGAAACACTGATTGCTTAGAAGCTGTAACTGCGTACAGTTCAGCTGACCAATCAGCTAGCCATTTGTGTAGCTACCAAACGTAGCGTAGCGTGAGCTAACTAACAACAGCTGATAAATACGTACGGAAGTGGAGGCATTGTATTTCAAGACGTCTAAGGCATTCATACGTGTCAGTCACTGACTCAGTGTTATCATAGTATGTGTTAAGTCTGCTAGAAAAAATAGACAGCTAGCTAGCTAGTGATGTTCCCAAAACAGACGTTAGCTCGCTCGCTAGCTAGCCTAAAACGTAACAAAGGCACTCCGCTGTGAATTAAAGGGACAATCTACATACCTCAAACTTTTATTATCAATTGGACGATCTCAATTTGGGATTGTTCCCCGATATTAAAATGTGTATTCTTTGCTGTGTGTTGTCTTCCATGTTCATAAAGCCGGGGGGGGTCGTCTCCACATCCAGCTCGTTGTGAATGAACACAACACGGCGTCTCAGCTGCTGTAGCTGCCTGGCTTGTCCACACGATGTCACTGTTCACCTACAAACGCTGTGACCAAGAATGCGACAAAATCATGAGCGCTGCTAACTTCACGAAACAGATACTGCATGGTGTTTCGTCATGGTATGGCACTGTTAACGTTTGAAATGTGAAATCTTTTTTTTTAATCATTTGTGAGGAGTGAACGAGTCAGGATTGATATTTGAAGGTAATATGATCATTGCTTCTGAAGCGCAGTCCATCCTCTCACCCCTCCCCTCATCCTCTCACCCTCCCTCAATCCTCTCACCCTCCCTCACCTCATCCTCTAACCCCTCCCTTCATCCTCTCACCCCTCCCTCACCTCATCCTCTAACCCCCCTCTCCTCTCATCCTCTCACCCCCTCCTTCCCTCATCTCTTCTCTCCTCCCTTCACGCTCCTTCTCATCATTTGCGCCTGTAAGCGGTCAGAGACGCAGACGAGAAATCCGCTTAGAAAAAATGATTTATTTGAAAAGTTACTGTCTTTTAGCCATGGTCAGTAAAGTTAAGCAGTCTACGAACACATCCAAATGCTGATAGAAACGGACAAAACACTTTATTGATAAAGCCGTTTGAATATTTGTTGAAAAGTCTTCTACAAATGTATGGATGGAACCGACTCGTTTTTTTCACTTTACTTTTTTACCGTAATTTCTCCTTTCTTCCAGGCTACGGAACTGCTGTTTGTAAGTCCGGTATTTGGTTGGCACGACCTGGACAACAGCGAGTACGACTGCTGGCCGCTGGACAAGCCTGACGAGCTGAACATGATCGACTGCGGAGGTAGTGAAATGTTCAAATGTTAAAAGGCGAATTTGAAAAAATCTAAAATATGCGTTAGCATTTTACTTGTGATTTTTTTTAAATTGCGTGTGTGTGTGTATGTGTGCATGCGTGTGTGTGTATGTGTGCATGCATGTGTGTGTGTGTATGTGTGCACGCGTTGTGTTTATGTGTGCATGTGTGTGTGTGTATGTGTGCATGCGTGTGTGTGTGTGTATGTGTGTATGTGTGCACGCGTGTGTGTGTGTATGTGTGCACGCGTGTGTGTGTGTGTGTGTGTATGTGTGCACGCGTGTGTGTGTGTATGTGTGCACGCGTGTGTGTGTGTATGTGTGCACGCGCGTGTGTGTGTGTGTGCACGCGTGTGTGTGTGCAGGGCTGGAGATGGCGTGGGTGGACAGACCACCAGACACAGTGAAGGTTGGGGAGGTGTTCAACGTGTCCTACTCTGTCACCACCCAGGACAGCTTCTACCAGTGGGCCCTGGACAACAGCATCTTTACACACAGGTCTGTGTGTGGGGTGTGTGTGTGGGGTGGGACTGTGTGTGGTGGGTTTCTATGTGAACTTCTTGGTGTGTTTGGAACATCTGTCAGGTGCGCATAACGTGGTGTGTGTGTGTGTGTGTGTGTGTATGTGTGTGTCAGCTCCATCGTGGATGTAGCTGCAGCTAAGAGCTTCTGTGAGGATCATGAATGTCCGGCCAACTGGAGAGATGCTAACGAGGAAAACTGCTGCATCCACCACGCCAACGTCCACTCCTGTCCTCTGGGATACATGGTACACACCACACACACACACACACACCACACACACACACACACACACCACACACACACACACACACACACACACACACACACACACACACACACACACACACACACACCACACAC
>CAEFZP010000143.1:0-10000 GCA_903064625.1 Mallotus villosus | reverse complement strand
CAACAATTGCATTTTGGATATCAAGAATTCGCATTTTGGATATCAACAATTGCATTTTGGATATCAACAATTGCATTTTGGATATCAAGAATTCGCATTTTGGATATCAACAATTGCATTCTGGATATCAACAATTCGAATTATATGGCAAGCCGTTTTATCATTTAATCAATGAATTCTTGATATCCAAAATTCGAATCGTTGATATCAACAATTGCATTTTGGATATCAAGAATTCGAATTTGGATATCAACAATTGCATTTTGGATATCAAGAATTCGCATTTTTGATATCAACAATTGCATTTTGGATATCAACAATTCGCATTTTGGATATCAACAATTGCATTTTGGATATCAAGAATTCGCATTTTGGATATCAACAATTCGAATTCTTGATATCAAGAATTGAATTCTGGATATCAACAATGTATGCTAATGACTATCATGTGGGCAGGAGTAGGCAGGCTACGTAAATTCTGTTTGCACAGGCGTAACATTTTCTACGCTAAGAGCGTTGCCCACTGCGGCCATTGTAGACTTTGCAATCCATTGGAGTTCGGTTTAGTTCAACATTGATTTTGAAAATGGATTAAGTTGGATGTTTTGAGACCCCCAAAAACGTAATAATTGTCCTAACCTTTATGAATGTAGGCTATTGTACGTGTAACATAGTTATCTGGGTTCAGCAGACATATACCACAACAACCCGTCTGCTACGAGCAGAATAAACCCAACAGAATCCCAACTCTTGCGTAGTGGACGCAACGTTTTTTAAACTCCCCCACTCCCCTACCCATGGTTAACAGCTTCAATTTACGCAAATGTATGCTAGTTTGATATCCAGAATTGCATTTTGGATATCAAGAATTCGAATTGTTGATATCCAGAATTGAATTGTTGATATCAAGAATTCCAATTTGGATATCAAGAATTGCATTTGGATATCAAGAATTCGAATTGTTGATATCCAGAATTGAATTGTTGATATCAAGAATTCGAATTGTTGATATCCAGAATTGAATTGTTGATATCAAGAATTCCAATTTTGATATCAAGAATTGCATTTTGGATATCAAGAATTCCAATTTTTGATATCAAAAATAATTTCGGATATCAATAATTAATTCTTGATATCAAGAATTCCAATTGTTGATATCCAAAATGCAATTCTTGATATCAAAAATAGGAATTCTTGATATCCAAAATGCAATTCTTGATATCAACAATTGGGAATTCTTGATATCAACAATTCAATTCTGGATATCAACAATTCGAATTCTTGATATCCAAAATGCAATTCTTGATATCCAAAATTGGAATTCTTGATATCAACAATTCAATTCTGGATATCAACAATTCGAATTCTTGATATCCAAAATGCAATTCTGGATATCAAACTAGCATACATTTGCGTAAATTGAAGCTGTTAACCAATGGGTAGGGGAGTGGGGGAGTTTAAAAAAACGTTGCGTCCACTACGCAAGTGTTGGGATTCTGTTGGGTTTATTCTGCTCGTAGCAGACAGGTTGATATATGTCTGTACAAGTGTTTGTAATGAAAAAGTCTCATCATCTCATAAGAAAGCTACGTGGACCACCCAAACTAAAGAGGTACTGTACTAGTTTTGGCTTTTATACTTTGTTTAGTTTTGTTCGATAACTAGCATTACAGTCGAGCTAGCAAGCACACGTTAATGCTACTACTGTACTGTAGCTAGCTAGGCTAGCTAATCATGAGACCTGAAAATATATGAATATACTAGCTATACCAGGAGTCTCCAACCCTGTTTCTGAAGAACTACCTGCCTGTAGGTTTCAGCTCCAACACTAATCTAGCACGCCTGATTCTAATATTATCTGGTTGATCAGGTAACTAGTGTAGATAAAGGTCAAATTAGTGTGGTTGGAGCAAAAACCAACAGGCAGTTCTCCAAGAACAGGTTTGGAGATCCGGACTATACCAACTGATAGGTAGCGAAATGTCATGCTAACGTAGGCTACTGTGGTGACAACGTCCTATTTTCCCCAGATGTCCTCTTGATGGGATGTGGAACTAGGGGCAGTCAGAATTCTATTGATGGTTTTGTTTTTAATCTAAGTCCCTTAAAACCTAACTCTGGACATGAAGCTAGTTTTTTATTCATTTAAAGTCTCTAATCGGGGTTTACATTTGACCTGGGACACTGCAGGGTGGGTGAGTGACAGTGATGAGAGTAGAACAGTAAATTGCAGACTCGGGACTGAATAGAAGTTGAATACCCCTGATCTAAAACATGTTCCCTCTTATTTCTCTGGTTTCCTATTGAATTGTAGGTGGACCAGAGTCCTTGGATCATGACTACCGGGCCTGACAACACTAAGCTGACCTTGTCCAAAGCCCCTGTCCACAGCCCACATGGTGGACTTGTCTACCTGTTGTCCAACCGGGATTCAGCCTGAAGAAAGGACACAGTTCAACTATGTTTATTGAGCTGCTGGTCTTCTGAACATGCCAAAATATTAATGTGACTTTAAAGGTAATCCAATCTGATCTCACCAGCAGAAGCAGAAGACAACACCTCGTAGTCCGACTACTATTTGATATGTCGGCAACGTTAGATCAGAGGAATTTGCCCATATTGTGTACAAGCTTTTACCTTTACATCTCATGTGCTTGGGATAAGTAGTTGTTAGAGGGGCCAGGTATCAATGTAATGTTTTATGTGAAGCTATTAAATGAATCCAAAGTCACATTATATTGTACAAATTATAATTGCTTTCTTTTAATAAAGTTTGTTTGCAATACACCATCTCCATCGTGTTTATTTCATTGTATTCATAAAATTGATAATATCTTCATTTATCTTACTAGCTAATGGATTGTACTGTGCCCTCTAATTATTTTGGCTGTCTATTCTGTTACTGCGGGTTCTCCATTGCATCATCACTGTGGGGATGAGATGGGTTGTCCATGATGGCCATCAGCTACTCTCAGCCTCCTTCTCCAAGCTCTCTAGCATGATCCCCAGCAGAGAACTCACCTTTGATAAAGAAAGTATCTTACATTTATATTTATTCATTTAGCAGACGCTTTTATCCAAAGCGACTTCCAAGAGAGAGCTTTACAAAAGTGCATAGGTCACTGATCATAACAATGAGATATCCCCAACATTGCAAGTAGTCAGACATGAATCATACATTGTGAAAAAAACAAAAATAAGTGCCAAAGGGAAGAATCATAAGAGCATGAAGTTAAACAAGTTACAATTGAACAACATGAACCTTAAAAGTGCACGAGTGTACCTGTGGAAGAGCAAACTGTAAACTACCTCACAGCGAGTACAGTAATTTTAAATCAGTTACAGCTAACCAACAAGAGCAGCAGGTCTCTAAGTAAGAGTCCTTCTTATCCTGGAAGAAACTAACATCATGTCCAGCACCTTTCCTGGGTACCGTTGTATTCCCGGAACAAGTGTGTCTTGAGCCTTTTCTTGAAGGTGGGGAGACAGTCAGTGTCTCTGATGGAGGTGGGGAGTTGATTCCAGCACTGGGGGGCCAGACAGGGGAAGAGCTTGTGTTGGGACCGGGCGGTCTTAAGTGGTGGGACCACCAGACGGTTGTCAGAGGAAGACCGAAGGTGGCGGGTGGGGGGTGTGTAGGGCTGGAGGAGAGACTTGATGTAGTCGGGTGCAGTCCCATTCACCGCTCGGAAGGTCAGTAACAGGGTCTTGAATCTGATACGGGCCGTGACGGGCAGCCAGTGAAGGGAGACGAGGAGCGGGGGGTAACATGGGAGCGTTTGGGTAGGTTGAAGACCAGACGGGCCGCTGCGTTCTGAATCCTCTGGAGAGGGCGGGTTGCGCATGCTGGGAGCCCGGCGAGCAGCGAGTTGCAGTAGTCCAACATGGAGAGGACAAGTGCTTGGACTAGCAGCTGGGTGGAGTGCTCAGACAGGTATCTCCTGATCTTCCGGATGTTGTAGAGGGTGAATCTACACGACCGGGAGACAGCAGCGATGTGGGCTGTGAGGGAGAGCTCGTCATCCATGGTAACCCCGAGGTTCCTGGCAGAGGATGAAGGGGTCACCGTCGCAGATACCAGGGTGATTGAGAGATCATGGGAGATGGACGGTTTGGCCGGGATGATGAGGAGTTCTGTTTTGGCGAGGTTCAGCTGGAGGTGGTGCTTGGTCATCCAGGCGGAGATGTCTGTGAGGCAGGCCTCAATCCTGGCTGAGATCCCCGTATCGGTCGGGGGGGGGAACGACAGGTAGAGCTGGGTGTCGTCAGCGTAGCAGTGGTAGGAGAAGCCATGGGAGGTGATGATTGGTCCAAGCGAGGTGGTGTACAGGGAGAAGGAGGGGTCCCTGTGGGACACCAGTGGAGAGCTGGCGGGGGTCAGACACATCGCCTCCCCAGGAGACCTGGTAGGATCTTCCCGACAGGTATGATGAGATAAGAAGGGTGGAGAAGGTAGAGAGAAGTTTGTGAGGGTTTGAGGCAGAGTTAATTTGTTCAAGAAGTAGTACGTTTTAGCATCAGTTATATGGGCGGAGAAGGATTTGAGGAGGGAGTGATACTTATCAAGGTCTAGACTGTCGTTAGACTTGCGCCATCTCCTCTCAGCTGCTCGAAGGGTGGAACGTTCTTCACGAATAACATCAGTGAGCCACGGGCAGGAGGGAGAGAAGATCGCGCAGGCCTAGTTGATAGGGGGCAGAGGGTGTCCAGTGATTCAGTTAATGTGGATAACAGCATGTTAGTGGCAGTGTCGGTGGGGTGGGACATGAACTCGTTAATAGGAGGGAGGGAGGATAACAAGTAGCCTACATGGGAAATCCCATACATGCATGTACAGTGAGACAGACACAGGGATGCAATGTGTGTCCAAGTTAGGACTGTAATTGGAATGCTTAATAACACCCATTGGAAAAGTCCTGGAAATTAATGAACGCATATTTTGTTATGAACCGCATCATTTCAACATATTTGTGAAATAACCAAACACAATCCCTGCTTTTTCACTTCCACATGAACAACATAGGCCTACTTATGTCAAATGAGTTGGTTTTGGATTGTGTTGGACGGTTTAGCATCTATAGCTCCAAGAGGAAAGTTTAGTAATTTTATTACAAATAATTGAAAGCTTAATGTATGCTTCAACGTAAGTAACTCAGAGCAAGTAGCCTACACATTTGAACAGTAGATGACGTAGTTCTGCCAATTTAGTGGAATTTAATCTGAACCCAGATAACTATGTTACACGTACAATAGCCTACATTCATAAAAATTAGGACAATTATTACGTTTTGGGGGGTCTCAAAACATCCAATTTAATCCATTTTCAAAATCAATGTTGAACTAAACCGAACGCCAATGGATTGCAAAGTCTACAATGGCCGCAGTGGGCAACGCTCTTAGCGTAGAAAATGTTACGCCTGTGCAAACAGAATTTACGTAGCCTGCCTACTCCCGCCCACATGATAGTCATTAGCATACATTGTTGATATCCAGAATTCAATTCTTGATATCAAGAATTCGAATTGTTGATATCCAGAATTCCATTCTTGATATCCAAAATGCGAATTCTTGATATCCAAAATGCAATTGTTGATATCCAAAATGCGAATTGTTGATATCCAAAATGCAATTGTTGATATCAAAAATGCAAATTCTTGATATCCAAAATGCAATTGTTGATATCCAAAATTCGAATTCTTGATATCTAAAATGCAATTGTTGATATCAACAATTCGAATTTTGGATATCAAGAATTCATTGATTAAATGATAAAACGGCTTGCCATAGAATTATTGATATCAAGAATTGAATTCTGGATATCAACAATGTATGCTAATGACTATCATGTGGGCAGGAGTAGGCAGGCTACGTAAATTCTGTTTGCACAGGCGTAACATTTTCTACGCTAAGAGCGTTGCCCACTGCGGCCATTGTAGACTTTGCAATCCATTGGAGTTCGGTTTAGTTCAACATTGATTTTGAAAATGGATTAAGTTGGATGTTTTGAGACCCCCAAAAACGTAATAATTGTCCTAACCTTTATGAATGTAGGCTATTGTACGTGTAACATAGTTATCTGGGTTCAGATTAAATTCCACTAAATTGACAGAACTACGCCATCTACTGTTCAAATGTGTAGGCTACCTGCTCTGAGTGATTAGAAGACATCTCACATAAGTCACATACGCACGAAAATGTATGAGACTATACCACCCAATACGTTGAAGCATACATGAAGCTTTCAATTATTTGTAATAAAACTACTAAACTTTCCTCATCCGACTTTTTCATTACAACACTTGTACAGACATATACCACAACAACCCGTCTGCTACGAGCAGAATAAACCCAACAGAATCCCAACTCTTGCGTAGTGGACGCAACGTTTTTATAAACTCCCCCACTCCCCTACCCATTGGTTAACAGCTTCAATTTACGCAAATGTATGCTAGTTTGATATCCAGAATTGCATTTTGGATATCAAGAATTCGAATTGTTGATATCCAGAATTGAATTGTTGATATCAAGAATTCCAATTTTGGATATCAAGAATTGCATTTTGGATATCAAGAATTCGAATTGTTGATATCCAGAATTGAATTGTTGATATCAAGAATTCCAATTTTTGATATCAAGAATTGCATTTTGGATATCAAGAATTCCTATTTTTGATATCAAGAATTGCATTTTTTCCACAATGGATTGCAAAGTCTACACTGGCCGCAGTGGGCAACGCTCTTAGCGTAGAAAATGTTACGCCTGTGCAAACAGAATTTACGTAGCCTGCCTACTCCTGCCCACATGATAGTCATTAGCATACATTGTTGATATCCAGAATTCAATTCTTGATATCCAAAATGCGAATTCTTGATATCCAAAATGCAATTGTTGATATCCAAAATGCGAATTCTTGATATCCAAAATGCAATTGTTGATATCCAAAATGCAATTGTTGATATCCAAAATGCGAATTCTTGATATCCAAAATGCAATTGTTGATATCAACAATTCGAATTTTGGATATCAAGAATTCATTGATTAAATGATAAAACGGCTTGCCACACACACACACACACGTGAATACACTCTCTCTGTACAGACTGGTGAATACACTCTCTCTGTACAGACTCTGGTGAATACACTCTCTGTACAGCCTGGTGAATACACTCTCTCTGTACAGACTCTGGTGAATACACTCTCTCTGTACAGACTGGTGAATACACTCTCTCTGTACAGACTCTGGTGAATACACTCTCTCTGTACAGACTGGTGAATACACTCTCTCTGTACAGACTCTGGTGAATACACTCTCTCTGTACAGACTGGTGAATACACTCTCTCTGTACAGACTCTGGTGAATACACTCTCTCTGTACAGACTGGTGAATACACTCTCTCTGTACAGACTGGTGAATACACTCTCTCTGTACAGACTGGTGAATACACTCTCTCTGTACAGACTCTGGTGAATACACTCTCTCTGTACAGACTCTGGTGAATACACTCTCTCTGTACAGACTGGTGAATACACTCTCTCTGTACAGACTGGTGAATACACTCTCTGTACAGACTGGTGAATACACTCTCTCTGTACAGACTGGTGAATACACTCTCTCTGTACAGACTCTGGTGAATACACTCTCTCTGTACAGACTGGTGAATACACTCTCTCTGTACAGACTGGTGAATACACTCTCTCTGTACAGACTGGTGAATACACTCTCTCTGTACAGACTCTGGTGAATACACTCTCTCTGTACAGACTCTGGTGAATACACTCTCTT
The DNA here is from genome assembly GCA_903064625.1 of Mallotus villosus. Classification (NCBI taxonomy): domain Eukaryota; kingdom Metazoa; phylum Chordata; class Actinopteri; order Osmeriformes; family Salangidae; genus Mallotus; species Mallotus villosus. The sequence continues at coordinate 2,217 of CAEFZP010000143.1, read as the reverse complement.
TGTACAGACTGGTGAATACACTCTCTCTGTACAGACTGGTGAATACACTCTCTCTGTACAGACTCTGGTGAATACACTCTCTCTGTACAGACTGGTGAATACACTCTCTCTGTACAGACTCTGGTGAATACACTCTCTCTGTACAGACTCTGGTGAATACACTCTCTCTGTACAGACTCTGGTGAATACACTCTCTCTGTACAGACTCTGGTGAATACACTCTCTCTGTACAGACTGGTGAATACACTCTCTCTGTACAGACTTGGTGAATACACTCTCTCTGTACAGACTGGTGAATACACTCTCTCTGTACAGACTGGTGAATACACTCTCTCTGTACAGACTGGTGAATACACTCTCTCTGTACAGACTGGTGAATACACTCTCTCTGTACAGACTGGTGAATACACTCTCTCTGTACAGACTGGTGAATACACTCTCTCTGTACAGACTCTGGTGAATACACTCTCTCTGTACAGCCTGGTGAATACACTCTCTCTGTACAGACTGGTGAATACACTCTCTCTGTACAGACTCGGTGAATACACTCTCTCTGTACAGACTCTGGTGAATACACTCTCTCTGTACAGACTGGTGAATACACTCTCTCTGTACAGACTCTGGTGAATACACTCTCTCTGTACAGACTGGTGAATACACTCTCTCTGTACAGACTGGTGAATACACTCTCTCTGTACAGCTGGTGAATACACTCTCTCTGTACAGCCTGGTGAATACACTCTCTCTGTACAGACTGGTGAATACACTCTCTCTGTACAGACTCTGGTGAATACACTCTCTCTGTACAGACTCTGGTGAATACACTCTCTCTGTACAGACTCTGGTGAATACACTCTCTCTGTACAGACTCTGGTGAATACACTCTCTCTGTACAGACTGGTGAATACACTCTCTCTGTACAGACTCTGGTGAATACACTCTCTCTGTACAGACTGGTGAATACACTCTCTGTACAGACTCTGGTGAATACACTCTCTCTGTACAGACTGGTGAATACACTCTCTCTGTACAGACTGGTGAATACACTCTCTCTGTACAGACTGGTGAATACACTCTCTCTGTACAGACTGGGTGAATACACTCTCTCTGTACAGACTCTGGTGAATACACTCTCTCTGTACAGACTGGTGAATACACTCTCTCTGTACAGACTCTGGTGAATACACTCTCTCTGTACAGCCTGGTGAATACACTCTCTCTGTACAGACTGGTGAATACACTCTCTCTGTACAGACTCTGGTGAATACACTCTCTCTGTACAGACTCTGGTGAATACACTCTCTCTGTACAGACTCTGGTGAATACACTCTCTCTGTACAGACTGGTGAATACACTCTCTCTGTACAGACTCTGGTGAATACACTCTCTCTGTACAGACTGGTGAATACACTCTCTGTACAGACTGGTGAATACACTCTCTCTGTACAGACTGGTGAATACACTCTCTCTGTACAGACTGGTGAATACACTCTCTCTGTACAGACTCTGGTGAATACACTCTCTCTGTACAGACTCTGGTGAATACACTCTCTCTGTACAGACTCTGGTGAATACACTCTCTCGTACAGACTCTGGTGAATACACTCTCTCTGTACAGACTCTGGTGAATACACTCTCTCTGTACAGACTCTGGTGAATACACTCTCTCTGTACAGACTCTGGTGAATACACTCTCTCTGTACAGACTGGTGAATACACTCTCTCTGTACAGACTCTGGTGAATACACTCTCTCTGTACAGACTCTGGTGAATACACTCTCTCTGTACAGACTCTGGTGAATACACTCTCTCTGTACAGACTCTGGTGAATACACTCTCTCTGTACAGACTGGTGAATACACTCTCTCTGTACAGACTGGTGTCTCTCTCTCACTCTCTCTTCTTCTTCTTCTGTATTTCTGCAGTTATTCCATAATCCTGCTGGAAATCGCTACTCGCAGCGACCCTGTAAGTATGTGTGTGTGTGTTGTGTGTTGTGTGTGTGTGTGTGTGTGTGTGTGTGGTGTGTGTGTGTGTGTGTGTGTGAGGGGTGTGTGTGTGTGTGTGTGTGTGAGTGGGTGTGTGAGTGTGTGTGTGTGTGTGTGTGGGTGTGTGTGTGTGGTGTGGTGTGTGGGTGTGTGTGTGAGTGGGTGTGGGTGTGTGAGCTGTGTGTGTGTGGTGGTGGTGTGTGATGTTGTGTGTGTGTGTGCGTGTGTG
>CAEFZP010000142.1:0-83568 GCA_903064625.1 Mallotus villosus | reverse complement strand
AACTTCAAACTTGAATATCTGGCTCCGTCGTTGTTCTAGCTCGGCAAAGCAAGCTAAATTAAGCATATAGGCTATACCTATGTTACTATTATAATGATGATGAGTGTTGCTTACTATTACTAGCTTATTGTTAATGCCATCGTTGTAGTGTTAACTGACATAAAGTTCTAACAATATAACGACCATAACAATATTGTCGTTATCAGACATGATTTATTCATCTTCGTCTTTGCTCCAGAATAACATGTTATCTACAATGACGCCGTAACATGCCACGATATAATAACTAATTATATTAGGCTATAATTAGCCTACTTTGTCATGCAATGAGAATAATCGCGTTCATTAGCCTACAAAATGGTTAAATATGCTTTAAAATAACGGAAATAAACTCTACAAACAACCGTCATGTATATGTGCAAGCATTTGTAAAACGTGCTACAATTAAGGCAGGCAATTTTAGATTACCAAATCCTTTCTCCTTGTTCTCATTCAGCTCAGGTAAATCAGCGACTTGCTGTTCCCTTGTGTGCTCGTCCCCTTAAGGCCTCAATATGCTTCTGCGTCTCCGTTTTCGGGTGGGCGGGCTCACGGATACGCACGGATACACACGGATAGACTTCGTTTATAGTTCTCCGTAGGCTGTGGGTGCTGAAAACAATTCACCGCCAGAATAGTAGGTGGCGCTGCACTGCGATGCTAGCTATAGGTTATCGAAAACTCGGAGCAAATTTACAAATGAGCCGTTTCATCAATAAAATATGCACAGTTTCAGCGACTACACTGCCCATTTCTCGTCACATTTGAATTCAAATGCCAATTTACATGTAGGCTACTGTTTAGCTGAAATATGAATTGTAAAAACTGCTTCGATCTCTTTGGTGATGTATGTGATGCTAGCTGGAAGAGCAGCCTGCTTTGACTGGGTGTGCAGTGAACATTTCTGGGGGGTTCTTATTATGATTACGGAAAGGGATCGTATATGTTTTTATATTGCTACCATTTTAGAGACTGCTTATCGATCCGAGTGTTAATCAGGTGCGGAGCCAGACGTTGTAAACATTCCGGGTATAGCCCAAACCAACAACGTATTGGGGCTTGATTTGCAAGAACGCGACGCTGAGCGCCTCCACGGTCCTCTTCCACATATTAAAATAGTCCTGCTGCCAACGAATAATGCACCTAATAATATGGTGCCTGCCATGCCATGGCGGGCTGGACCAAATGATTTTTTGGGCCGCATATGGCCCGCAGGTCGGACGTTCCCCACCCCTGGTCTTGTTGGTCACGGCAACCCATAGCGGCAAACCCGCCCCTGACTTCTTAATACGGACCAATCACAGCCAAGGGGGTCTCCGTCGCTCTCCGTCGCTCTGCGTAATTTCGACGGATAGTTAGAAAATTCAGGAGGTGCACGTCAATCCGTCAAAAGCTCTCCGAGGGCTGACGGAGAGCACGCAGAGGGCGTTCCACGGAGACGAGGGCGTTCCCTCCTCTGCGTTTTTCGAAAAACGCAGAAGCATAATTAGGCCTTTAGTATCCGCGAACACGTTTCGAGGCAACTTTTCTTGACGTAGGCAAATAAATGGGGTGCTAGTTTACTAATTTCGGATTGGTTTCAAACATAGCAAAAATCTGGAAAAATTATTCTATGAAAAAGCTAGTAGTATGAGCCAGGTTCGAGTATCGAACAAAAATTATTGGGGGAGATAGTTTTGTAAATGTTGACTGGAGTTAATAGATTAAAAACGACCGGAAGACACGGAAGTCAAGTCGAAGATGCAATACCACCTACATCCACCGGGGCCGTTGCCTCAAGCCAAGGGGCGAGGGGTGGGGGCTTGCTTGGAGCAAGGAGCTTAGAATACCAAGGCCCATTCTATTCACAAGAACTATGACGATTCATTTGATTCACCTGACGTCACTGTAGCTTTGCGCCGCCATCTTTTGTACCAACTCAGCTGTAGAAATGCCTGCAATATGTTGTTGCAGTTGGCTGCAACAACAGCCGAAAGAGTAACCCCGGATTGGTATTTCATTCGATACCTAAATACTAATTATCCTACTATTGTTATAATGGATAGCATAATGATAGTTGGAGTCGTAGATCTTATGTAAACCTTCTATAGGGCTCGTTCGTTCCCTTCATGTTCGACACATCTCCGCCTTTTCTGGATTTTTTTGTAGGGCAAGTGGATGAGAAATGTACTTGCCTCACTGGACAAGTTATACCTCAAACATAATAAAATGCCATGTTACTTAGCGTTATGTGCAGTACCTCTCATTAAGTCTATTTAAGCGATTTTGAAGTTGCTAGTGCTAGCTTTTTCCCTCTGTTTCTGGTTAGCTATGCACAAGATAAATGTTTATAGTCTAGCTCTGTCGTGTAAAGCCATGGGGCAGAAGGGACCAAAGAAAACTGGGGGTAACAAATAAGGATCGGAGCCTAAAACATATCTATAACATATACAACGACATCTCTGTCTCTTTCTCATTGAAATCGGCAGTTGGGGCGGCCGTATTGGGCGAGATTGGTATGAAACATGGTAGTAAATATGGCCGCGTACTGTTTGGAAGTGACGTAGGTGGCATCTATGAATAGCTTTATATTTGCGTCCACACCAGAGCCATAGTTTATTGTCACTTTGCACATTGAATTTCCATTTGAAAAATGCATTTCCATTTGATTAAAGAGTCGAAAACACCTTGGCTGCGTTTCCCAGAACGCTCTTAGAACGCTCCTAAAGAAGCTCTCAGCGTTAAGAGCTTCTTAACGAATCTGGGAAACCCGGGCCTTTTTAATATGAAATGCAATGCAATAAGCGTTCATTAACTTTTATTCAAAATAATACAAACTGAATTCCGGATTGCATTGTCATTTGCACATTGAATTGACACAAGTTTTTACAATATAAAAATACAAATATTACAAAATACAAATGGTGCAAGGTCAGTGTGAACCCTTGGCCTTGTTAAACAGGCCAACAGCAGAAGGGAAGTTTTTGTGGCGTGAGGTATTGGTCCTGATGGGCTACAGCCTTCTGCCGGAGGGGAGTGACTGAAAGGGAGTGTCCAGGGTGAGAGGAGTTGGTCACAATCTTCCTCGCTCGCCTCAGGGTCCTCGAGGTGAGGCAGATTGCAGCCAATCACCTTCTCGGCAAAAGTGGATGATATGCTGCAGCCTGCTCTTGTCCTTGGCAGTGGCAGCAGCACACCAGATGGTGATGGAGGAGGTGAGGACGGACTCAATGATGAGAGAAGTGCACCATCGTTGTCCTTGGCAGGTTGAATTTCTTCAGCTGCCGAAGGAAGTACATCCTTTGTTGTGCTTTCTTGATGAGGGAGCCGATGTTCAGTTCCCACTTGAGGTCCTGGGAGAGGATAGTGGCCAGGAAGGGGAAGGACTCCACAGTGTTGACTGGGGAGTCACACAGGGTGTCTATGGGGTGAAGGGGGTGAGTGGGGCTGTATTCTTCCTGAAGTCCACAACCATCTCCACTGTCTTAAGAGCATTGAGCTCTAGGTTGTCGTCTCAAACAGAGATGTGCCCAATAAGGGTGGTGTCGTCCGCAAACTTCAGGAGTTTGACGGTGTTACGAGCCTTATGTAGGGGGAAGGCAGTAACACTACTCAATGAGCCTATACACCAAGACCACACTGAGGTTAGCAAACAAAAGGGTTTATTTAGTACCAAAAACAACAGCCGCACACGGCACAGTGGAACTATGAGCGGTGCCAAAGAAAAGTAATCAACAAAAGTGTCCTAACCTATCTAACCAAGAAATACTTCCCTATTCAAAAACATACATGGGTGGCACTCGCCCCTTACCTAGTGTGTAAAACAGAGGTTAGCTACGTGATGGTGTGTATACCCATGGGCAGCTTACCTGTTCCACTGTACGCGACTGAACAAATTATAATAAATATAACGAAAAGCACGGTACCGAGTACCGGCGATAACTGTTAACAAACAGAACAAACAGGTGAATAGCTAGCGTATAACACTGAACACTTAACACGAGTCTCGTTACTATCGGCAAATAACACACAGAACGCCGACAAGGAAAACACACAGGGCTGTATAAATAATAAAACATTTCCATTTGATGAAAATACATAAAATGTTGTCTTTTTTTGCTAAATACATTTCTCTGTGCCATAAAATATAAACACAATATCAAACCAAAAGAAGCTGAAATAAAACAATGGTATAAACTGGTAAAACAAATTATATATTCTGTTAGTACCATTTCCATCTACTGGTGACATGGCAGAATTGAAACCAATTGCACTGCTTCACTCACTCAGTCTGCTACAAACATATAATAAAGTAATGGTTTGTTTTCTATGGTTATTGTTTGATAGTTTGGTTCTTGTATTATGGCCCAAGTTTAAGAGATGTGAGGTTCAGTCATTGGTATCCAGATACACTTTTATAAATGAATTCATTGATGTATTGAGTTATTACATTCTTTCTTTTCTTTGTCATTGTATGTTGTATTGTCTGTGCACGTGTTTGTCGTCATGTGACAAATACATTTGATCCATACATCCACAAATGGACAATAAACAAATAATAATGATTAATAATTGCATGTATAGTAGTTGGTCGTTGTAGTTCAGAGTCCACAAAAATACAAAAAAGATAATATGTACATTACAATTTACAAGGAAAGCAATTGTACCACCTCTTTACTCTGTAGGGACGACAGATGGGCAAATGTTACAAAGAGCACAGCAGACTGTTACCATGTTGTCAATGGAGACCTGTCCTTGTGCGGCGGCTTGGCAGAGGGACAGAGGGATGGTGGTCTGAAGAATAGTGTACTTATTCCTCACCAGGCCAATGACTCGCTCCACATGGATCCTCACGGCTGCAAGTCCCCTAGTTGCCTCTAGCTCCAATGGATGCATATGTTGCTTGCCTTTGGTAAAGGCTGGTATTTTCAGTTGAGCACAATACAGAAAATAATATTTTGGTGGCTCCTGATGCTCTGTAAAGTTCGCCATAAAAAGCTTTTGATACTAGTTGCAAACATTTTAAAGTTAGAAGGGGAGTGGGATTTTGGCAACAATCTTTTTCATACCTGCCAAAATCCTCCCCTTATATCTTGGGGCTATAAGATCTGACACACCCCTACTATGCGGGGATGTGGACAATCTGGATGGCGACACTAACTGGGTAATAGCTTGTCAACTGGTATTGAATACAATACTTGTATATCACTACTATACACATTTATAATGAAGCATTGGTATTTCTTTGTATAAGAGGAAATGTTATTATAGGTGACAGTGACAGTTTTTGTCATTCCTAATGTTTGATCGTTCATTATCGTTCCACAAATTCATCTTAATGTTTATCCAAAATCTCAGGTTGGCTGTGACAGCTGCCTCAGATGGCTCCATCTGTGTTGTGCTCAAATCCAACTGACAGGAATACGTCTGTGCTGCCTGCCGTAAACATCCCTGACCTGTTTTCATGATCAAGCCTCAAACTTGTTAAAACTCTGATTTAAATTATCACAATTTCTTTCTTTTTTTCTACCTTTTGTTAAATATATCATTATAGTTTTTTGTTTAAAATAAATGTGATGGAACCAATCAAAATGTTATTAGATGATTTTCATTAGCCATTCTCAAAAGGACGGTCCAGGCTTGGCTTATCAGGTACTAAAACCAAGCACTGTACATTGCAAGTTACTAACTATACTAACTAGGCTGTGGGAAGCAGGATCTATGAAATGGATGATTGTAAACACAAAACAGTTGTGTGGCAAGTAGTTTACTGAGAGGGAAATAGAAGTTGAATTCTGGTAGGAGGGACCTGTGAGCAGGGGCATTTTTATATACATTTGTAAAATAATGTGGCTATATACTCATTTACCAGACGATTCTATTACAATTGTTGGCCTATAGCGCATTTACTAAGTAGCCTATAATAGCAAGTAGCCATCAACGTAATCAAGAATCAGAAGGGATTAGTTCTACTAAAAGTGATTCGTACAAATGATTAAAAAGAAGGATGCTCGCTTTAACCAGTGACTATGATAACAGCAGTCGCAACCACAACATAATACACATATTACCGCATTCCGATAATAGGACAGTGAAGCATCAACATCAACATCGTTTCTCAAGTGCAGCTCAACATTAGGTCTATTTTCGTGAGACAATCATTCAGATTTTAGATCTAGCACGACATACAAATTGTATAGGCTCTCAAGTGCAGCGCAACATAACTTATATTTTAATGAAACATGAATAATTGTTGGAATGCTGCTTCAGCATTCCAAGTATTGTTCTTTGAATCTTTATTCAACTTCTTCTGTTTCTTCCAAGACACCTTTTAGCGCCTTCAAATCTTAAGCTATTAAAACCGTTCAGCTATCATAAAATTCAGCAGTTTCAGGCAATTGGTGCTATGACTTTTCAGCTTTGTACCTCTTATGCTTGAATTAATATAAATCAATATTCATGTTCGAGTTTTCTTTTGAATCCTCTTAAACTTCTTAAACTTTCAACTTTTTCAGATTCGCCAATATTTCAGCTACACACCCCATTTAACTTTTTGATATCTATTCAACTTTTTTCAATATCACTGATTATGTTTCATGAGTTTTTCAAACCGTTTCTGAGTTATACATGGGTTTCTATCTAGACAGCTAGAGTGAGGCATTGGAATGTTGCGCAAGTTCAAAGTGTCTGCAAGGAGACAACAGGTTTCTATTACAAATCACTTTGAGTGTCACAGATAGATTCGCAAAACAAGTCAAGTCAGTTTATTTATAAAACCCGGCCAAACCATCCATCTCTCAATCACCCTGGGATCTGCGACGGTGACCCCTTCATCCTCTGCCAGGAACCTCGGGGTTACCATGGATGATGATGCTCTCCCTCACAGCCCACATTGCTGCCGTCTCCCGGTCTTGTAGGTTCACCCTCTACAACATCCGGAAGATCAGGAGATACCTGTCTGAGCACTCCACCCAGCTGCTGGTCCAGGCACTTGTCCTCTCCAAGTTTGGCTACTGCAACTCGCTGCTCACCGGGCTCCCAGCATGCGCAACCCGCCCTCTCCAGAGGATTCAGAGCGCAGCGGCCCGTCTGGTCTTCAACCTACCCAGACACTCCCATGTTACCCCGCTCCTGATCTCCCTTCACTGGCTACCCGTCACGGCCCGTATCAGATTCAAGACCCTGGTACTGACCTTCAGAGCGGTGAACGGGACTGCACCCGACTACATCAAGTCTTTCCTCCAACCTTACACCCCCACCCGCCACCTATGGTCCTCTTCTGACAACCGTCTGGTGGTCCCACCGCTCAAGAGTGCCCGGTCCCAACACAGGCTCTTCTCCTGTCTGGCCCCCCAGTGGTGGAATCAATTTCCCACCTCCATCAGAGACACTGACTGTCTCCCCACCTTCAAGAAAAGGCTCAAGACACACTTGTTCCGGGAATACAACGGTACATAGGAAAGATTCGCTGGACATGATGTTAGTTTTCCTCCAGGATCACAATGACTCTTAGAGACTTGCTGCTCTTGTTGGTTAGCTGTAACTGACTTAAAATGATTGTACTCGCTGTGAAATATTTTACTGTTGCTTGCTTTCTACAGGTACACTCTTGCACTTATTTAAGGTTCATGTTGTTTAATTGTAACTTGTTTAACTACATGCTCTTATGATTCTTCCCTTTGGCACTTATTTGGGGTTTTTCACAATGTATGCTTCATGTTTGACTACCTGCAATGTTTGGGGATATCTCTTTGTTATGATCAGTGACTTATGCACTTTTACTAATGCTCTCGTCTGCTAAATGAATACATGTAAATGTAATCAGTCAGCAAACTCACTTTTTATTTATTTAAAAAAACATGATATTATTTTTCATGTAACTTATATTCAGTTTGGATTAAATGTAGAGTTAACTTGACACAAAACATTACATTTAAATCTATTCCATTTTGCGAAAGGCCACTGTAGTGACAATACAATTGTTGTCCCTACATCCATTAATGTACAAATGTTTTAGCCAACATCAATGCATTCATACCCCGTTACACACAATTTTAAAATGTCCTTTGAAAGAAAATTACTGTTCTGCTTGTGACGATTCGTATATTAGCCAACACTTCTGTGCTTAAAGTTAGTATAGCTTGAGACCACCATATCTATGGGAATGAGAGTGAATGCAATTAGAGGGACGGCTGTGTCTACGTACAATTTTTCTTGTTGTTTGTTTATAATTTGAATATAAATGTGTACAGAAGTTAGTTAATTGGACAGGAGGCATTCCGCGAGTGCTGATATTTGACAGCCTCAGACCAGCATGCACGGTTCCAGACTAACTTGGTTGCACTGGTGCGCCTAACTTTATTTAACTTTATTTAGGTGCACAAAATGTAGGTGCACCCAAATTTGTCCTTGCGTCGCCACAATTTGAAGGTTACCTTTTTATCACGCTCCATATACCAAAATAAAACATTTCAAAATAGAAAGTGCTACTGTTTAAAAGTCCTTCCCTGAACTGAGACCTAACAACACCTAGCGAGTCCCCCCCTGCTGTGGCATAACCCTTCAGATGGCCAATAGCTGAAATTTGGCCTTCCTTGCCCTTTGGCCTTGGCTAAACCAGCTTGCCTTACTCTCTCTAGCATCACAATCCTAGCTCCATGGGTTGGCTCCATGGCCCAGCTCCATAACTCAGGGGTGGGCAATTAATATTTAGAAGGGGCCACATGGGAAACCTGAAATGTGTTGGAGGGCCGCATCAAAGATAACTTTAACTTAATTCTGCTCACTATTCATTTTCTCCTATTGTAAAAAGCAATAAAGTATATATTTTGATTAGCTGCTTCTGGTTATCAGAAGAATAAAGATATTGTAAGGCTGGGTGTCAAACCTGCCCCCACCTCTCATATGCTAAAGTCTGGAGTTTCTGGACGGTCTCAACTTGATGGCCCTCACACCCCATTCAAGATGTGGTCTGATTGGTTGTTCTTGTGTATAAAGGGAATTGTAATGCATTGTTCTTTGGATTCTTTATCTCCTGAGACCTTCTCCTCAGTTCTCCCTTGTCCTACTCCTTGCTCACTCTTGCTTTTCTCTCTGATTTACAATGATCACGGTAGAGTAGGTAAGATTTAAAGCCTTCATTTGTAACATGTGTGCCTTGTAATTGATTTCATTCATTTGCAATGTTATTAAATGCGTATTCCTTTTGACCGTACTTGGACCATTCTTGCTCTGATTTAACCCATAGTCAAATAACTATCATTTATATTTGTATTGGCATTATTTGGTTCATGCTAATACACTTCAGTTTCCCATCTTCCTTTAAACCATAGGGGAATTCTTTTTGGTTCTTTCGACCATATTTTTACCCCCTAAAACATTCTGTAAATATGTATATAAATATTTGCTGGAGCGAGGTGTACCGTTAGAGGGGCCAGTTACATTAAACATTATTGTTGCCAAATAGTTTTCTTCATCTCTTCACACATAAACAGGCACAATGCCATTATGTTTATAATTATTCAGACTCTACATGTAGGGGGGCCACAATCAGGATTCTTCCCGTCCAGGGGTCTGTTGGTCTTCATGGGGTTTGGTGCTGTGGGGGTTAAAAGCAGAACGAGAGGACAGTCTCTTTGCTGAACAAGTACAACGCTCCTCCAGGGTTGTCTCTCTCTGGTTCTTTGTTCCTCCCTCTTTGTCCTCCATGACGCCTCGAGCCGGCTGCCTTTATGCCCTCCCTTGATCACCCTTGATGGGCTGCAGGTGTGACCAGTGCCATATGCCAAGGGGCTGTAGCACTTCCACAGGTAGATAGACTCCTTCTATCACCTCTCCTAATCTAAGCCTATGGACCCGCCCTCTGTGCCGGATTGGCTGGTCTGTTTCCCTGGTTTCGACTTCATGCAGCGGCGGCTTCGCCTGCAGCCCGGCTGACTTGAAGCAGCCAATGGCATTCTCAGCTTCAAGTCAGCCGGCCGCATGAAGTCGAACAAACCTATTGAAACGGTAGTCTTCTCCTTTCCCCTGCAAGAGGGAATGCTGATTGGCTAGCAGCCTCACATAGTTAGAAGAGAAACTAAGGAATTGGGCAATCCTGCGTAACATTTTTCCTATTCTCTATGACTTAAACGTCCCTTACGTGTTTCCCTTCTAGTGAACGTTGCAATCATTTAGCCTACTCATGTTGCATTCATTCATTAGAACCCCTTTTGAAACAATTAACAACGTCACCGGCAGTATCTCAGATAGAATCGCGATTCAAACAGTGAAACAGTACCATCTGCTAACTGAAAATATGCCCAGAAAACATAATATGCTTGAGATTGATTTATTCAGAGGAAAATGGCTCATTCCCAAAAAGTTTACTGAAAGCAATCATTGACGGTAACAACGCAAAATACGACCATTTGGTCTTCTACTAAGGGTTCTTTAGTTCTTAGTTTGGTCCAAGTTTGTGTTCCAGGTTGAGGTGGTTCACGATATGTTACTCACAGATCATTTCTGGAAAAAAGCATCATGCTAATTATAACAAGGTCAAAATGAACGATTCAAGTCATTACACAGGTATGTTTCTTTCAGGGGCATCAATACAGTATATGCTCTATTGATATATGTCCTTAAATGGATTGAAATAAAAGCCATCTAACATAAAAATGTGTAGAAATCCGAAATACCAACAAACTACAATCTTCTTCTTTGTTTTACCTGGGAGTAGGAGCAACAGAAGAAACGCACGTCATTGAGAGCTGTGTCGTCCCCAGACCCCTGGGGCTCTTCCATATTGGTTTCAATGCCGCAGATGGCCCCATCGCGGCATTGCTCGCTCCAGTCTCCGTACTCTCCCAAATCATTGCCGTCACCCTCCAGAACTTGGTTTCCGCTACAGCGGAATTTGATGTTATTGGCGGCAGTGTCGTCACGAAAGTATTGGAAGGTCTGCACACGCAGTTGGAAGGAGATGAGTCTTTCTCCCAGTGGACACCACTGATCCATCATCGACCAGTCACCCCAGCTGAAGAAGAGGAGTAAAATGGGGAGGGGAGGGGGGTGGGGGTAAATGAGCTAAAAGAGATCATGAGGGAGCATGGAACAGACAGAGGGTAGGCTACTCTTTTGGTGAATTGCCAGGGATATATAGGTAAAGTTACAGTTTCCTCAATCCTCACATCTTAACATTTTTACAAAGAAATTCCATGATCGGACAGAAGCCTGACCTGTACCTGACATTTAGACTACTCACACAAGGCATAAGGCTCAAGTTTACAGAGAAGTTTAACAAGTCTGTAAGAGCTAAAGTGTTATCTTACTATCCAGGATGAGATGAGATTTTAAAAATAATGTCGTCCCATAGACAAACGAGGCGAATGCCATTGAGGGAAGTGTCATCCCCACTTTGATGTTTAGGGTCCACCTGAGAGTAGATAGACACATGCTAGCATGAAGTTATTCCAAATAGTAATGTGGGTTACTTCTATGCACAACTGTATTGATTCCATAACTGACAAACATTTGAACCAAACTCTCCATCTATAAATTGACACACACAGTACATCGTTTTTACCCTCAGACTGAACCCAGCTGCATGTGTCCCTCCTGGACACATCTCACGCCATGTCCACTCCCCAAACTCCTGTCCATTGTTCACAGTAAGCACAGATGAGAAGGGTCTGGTACTGTGCTCCCTTCCTGCAGGTTGTACCTCAGATGCGGAAAGGCCAAGGGACAACGTAGCAAGGACCACAGCAATTGGAAGGATAGCCATGTTTACAGTCTTTCAGCCTGAAGACACAGAAAGACAATTGAGAACTGATATCTCTTATAGCTTGGCCTGGCCTGGCCTGATATGGCCTTCACATCGTTATTTATGTAGCAGGGTTTACACGATTAAGATTAGCAATACTTAATCTATAATAAATTATCTAGTTCTTGGAGGCACCACCTCATAATTTGTTGAAAAGGGACTGAGGAAACCTTATTTAATAATATTTAATCTTCGTAATAATCAGTCTATAATCTTAAATAGGCTAGTGAATTCTATGAAAGTAGAGCAGATTAGATAACGTGAAGGATAGGCGAGTATTATACACAATGACTTATTTTAAGAAAATGTAATTATGATGAACAAATACCAGATAAGTTATGGGTTAGTTTGGGTAAAACAGTACAATCGGTCCTATACCGTAATGGTTAGGGTTAGGGTTGGCCTTACGGATCTTAAATTAAGTAAAACTTGGTTCTGTTGTTCGCACAAGATGTGTAAAAAAGTAAAAAAGTTGTCAGAAAGACAAACTGCTTATATCCTACTAGAATCATTTGTTCCCAAACATTGAGTGTTTTTAAATGTGATGTTACATAATTTCGTATTTTTTGTGATTTGGGCGGAAAAAGTTCCCTTCCGTATTGCGTTCATGGGAAATAACAAACTTGAAGTGAATTTATATCAGTGGCGATTTCTTTAAGACTGCGAGGGAAGCTCAATATGTCAACAAAAAAAATCTGCTACATATATTAGCAGGTCGACTGACTGATTTCCATCTCATACATTCCCGTAGCGCCACAGTGCATTTCCCTGTTGAAGCCCAGCTTCCATGGACTTCGATGGGGCTGCTTAGAAGTGAATTCAAAGTGAATTCAAAGCAGTTTTTTTTCAGTGCTTCGAAACTATACGGTCATTGGATAAATGCTGCGATTATGTCCCGCCCATGGAAGCTCAACTTCTCTGGAGGCGAACGGAGGAGTGGGCTGGCCTGGACGCCGGACTTCTGCGTGATGATTGGAGGATCTGTTGAAAGACTGCATCTCCTTTTGATTGACAGCGATTTTGTAGCCTACTATAAAAAGTCACCGAAGCTATTCAGCTCAGTCCCATCGCGGATTTTGCAACTGTAGTTGAAAGACAAACTGCGGCAATTGCTTGGTATTGTCTTGGTGAATTGCTAGCCAATTTTCATCATACATTTCATACAATTATACACCACATTCCTCGTTTCAGTTTAATCTATTTTCCACATTTCCTCCTTGTTGAATATTGTTTTGTTAGATCGTTCGTTCATTCATCATTCATGCAGGCTAAGCTAGTGTCGTAGGGGTGAACTAGCCATGAACTAGTGAGTGAAAAGAGGAGCTTGTCCAAAGCCAATTCCAAGAGAGAGCTTTACAAAAATACATAGGTCACTGATCATAACAACGAGATAGCCCCAAACATTGCCGGTAGCCTACCCAAACATGAAGCATACATTGTGAGAAAACAAAATAAGTGCCAAAGGGAAGAACCATAAGAGCATGTAGTTAAACAAGTTACAATTAAACAACATGAACCTCAAAAAGTGCAAGGGTGTAGGCCTACCTAAAGCAATTAAGCAACATAACATTTGTGTTATATGTTTTTTTTTAACGAAACAACAAAAAACAAGCCGTTATACTTAAATGTGTGTTTGAGTTGTCAAAGTGACAAAACGATATTACGGCCCTATTTTCAAAATATAGAAAAAACAATGGTCACATGTTACACTGACCAACTACGCACCTCTGATCGTTGAACTTCTAGGAACTTTCCTTTTGGACTATTTGTAATTTTTCTATTCTTCTTTTTATGCTATTCGATTATCCGTAGCCGTAGAGTGGAGTCATGTGCATCCGTGCAATTTTGTTTTATAGTGCAAATCCGCAGCTTCTTTTTCCAATTCCTACCAGCATCCATATGTGGACCAATAGGAAACAGGAGGAGGAGCTGAGATTTACGAAGCTGACATCACAACCCAGTCTCATCCCAACTCGTCAAATGTTGACGCTTGGGCATGTTTCTGCTTCCCCTGTCGACAATTTGGAGCCAGAAATGATAAAGACATCACCTTCACTAGACAAGGTTGTACCAATTCGAAAACGGCTTTGCTTATTTTACACAAAGCATATCATACTATGGTAACTACATACTACCTCAAAAAAGCATTAATATTATGAAGAGATTTAATGTATTCTGCTAGATGCAGTGATTAATATTACAGGTCATAAATAAGAACATTTAAAATTATGTGAATACTAGAATCTCCAGTCCTTTTGCACTCAAATAAATGCCACCCAAAAATCTGATTTGTGTTTGTCAAACTCATTTTTAAGAAATACAGCTCAAATTAAGTAATTACATTAATTCAATTAACTACGTGAAATTGATTCATGTTGGTCCAACTGTTGGTTCATGTGTTTTTGTTGAAAATGTGTACACACTGCTGAGCAGGACATTTTAACATAGAAACAAAAAGTGAAGATTGTCCTTTTAAAAAGCTAGAAGGATCCATGACGTCAAAAAAACAAAGATCAGGAAACCTAATAAAGGTCAACAAAATAAGGTAAGCCTGACAAAATAAGGACAATGTTGCCTTTTTATGCAAACTTGAAGTGCAGCTTAACCTTGTTTATAAGAATTTCAGAATTAAGATCCATCAAAAAACCTAACCAAAACCCGGCCGTGCCAAATGACGTTGTGTCCTTCGGCAAGGCACTTCACCCTACTTGCCTCGGGGGAATGTCCCTGTACTTACTGTAAGTCGCTCTGGATAAGAGTTTCTGTTAAATGACTACATGTAAATGTAAATGTACACTTACTTACTTCACACTGCACAAACAGGGCAGGCCATTTGTTTTTGAAAAGTGAGTTTAATGGGTGTAACATGTTTTTTTGTTTGGGGTGCACAATAAATTGACATTTAGTCAAGAGCAGTTCCTAAGGGGGAATACAACTGTAGTATCTGTAATCACATAGCCTAAACGTAAATTAAAAAATGCTTATAATGTGTCTATAATAAGCAGTCCCTTCATTGATCACCACTTCAATTTCCCCTTGTGTGATAACAAAGTTTACCTTGACGTTAATTGTATATTATTCATATTTAAATTACTTAGTTATGTTTTTACAGTGATATATTGGTAGGATTGGGGCGGGTCTTGTCCCCCTGATCCCCCCCTGGGAATACCTCTCAGGGGGTCAGGCACTAATCATCCTCAAACTGTCACTGAACAAGTATATGTGTTTGACAGGTTTAAACAGGAAACACCAGCCTCACCTGTACCCTGCTGTGTGTCCATGAAGAGTGACAGGTGTATTGAACCACCTCCACGTTTCAGTTCAGAAGATGGGCCTTCTAATGAGGAAGGGTGGGTAATGTCCAGGGGCGGTTCTACACGGGGGTCTACAGGGGCCAGTGCCCCTGTAAAAATGTCCCTGCTATGGTCCCCCTGAGCTGACTGAAAAAGAAAAAAAAACGTTTTCTTCTTCTAGTCGTCTTCATGAACCGAGCAAGGGACATTGCAGCCTTTTTTGCGCCAGTAAATAAAGTTATTGAAACATATCAAGGTATTGAGAGAGCTGAGGAGCTAGAATAGGGAGAGCCAGAGCCGTTTATATGCTTTTAATATAAAGCTAAATTAAAGTATTTCATGTTTAAATATCGTTTGTTTCCGGTTTTTTTATGTGCCCCTCTGATTAAACACTGCCCCTTGGCCCCCCCAGTAAAATTGGTCTACAACCGCCACTGGTAATGTCTACTGCTGGTATTCAATTGTACTTTTAGAGACATGTGGCTAGAATTTAGAATTATCGAATTATAATTTAGTTTTATTTTATTTAACCAGGTAGGGCTCATTGAGTTGTAAAATAAATCATTGAGAGCATTCTAGTCTTACATTAGGCACTAATCATCCTCAAACTGTCTCTGAACAAGTATGTGTTTGACAGGTTTAAAACAGGAAACACCAGCCTCACCTGTACCCAGCTGTCTGTCCATGAAGAGTGACAGGTCTATTGAACCACCTCCACGTTTCAGTTCAGAAGATGGGCCTTCTAATGAGGAAGGGTGGGTAATGTCTACTGCTGGTATTCAATTGTACTTTCAAAGAGACACTATGGCTAGAATTTAGAAGTATCAAATTAAAGCGTAAAATACATTTTGTATTATTGTTTGTAATGATTTTATATAAAGCACCTTGAGCTGCAATTCTTGTATGATATGTGCTATATTAATAAAGTCTTATTATTATTATTATATAGTGTGGAAATATTGGTGTTGATTTGATTGTTTTGCAAATCTGTCACACTCAAAGTGATTTGTAATAGAAAACTGTTATTGTAGAAATAAAGATGTTATTGTAAACACAAGAAATATTGTGTACTTGGAGATTACCCTATTGTTCTCTTTTGTAACAGACACACCACCAAAACGCTATGTACTTAGTGGTAACTGACTAGCTCTATAAACTCACTCCTGTGTAAAAGATTAAGTAAACACATAACATCATACTACGACAGTGACATCACATCAAAACAATGATATCATACTATGGTAATGACATAATACCTCAAAAACGCATGACTATTATGAAGAGATAATACAAGTCATAAATAACAACACTTAAAATTATGTGAATACTAGAATCTCCAGTCCTTCCCCTCCCTTCACTTCACTCTAAGATAATAAAATAGTACTTTCTAGAATATCTATTGAATATCTATCTAAGCATAGTCCTCAGACAGTGCGTCGAGGTAATTGGTGTTGGCTTAGAGCAGGAACCCAGAGAAGAGACTGTCGGACCACCCCGGGTCGGAGAACAGGCCGTTCTGGTCCTTAAAGATCTCTAGCCACACCTCGTCTTCAGGGTTCAGGAACATCACGGTGAAACCGGACGCCACGTCGTGGTTCCCCGTGTTGGCGTCGAAGGTCTTGATGCGGTACTGCCCATTCTGCACAAGGCCGATGGCCAGGTGCTTGTCGGCCAGAGTGATGTCATAGGAGAAGTAGTAGACGCCCGGGTAGGCGCAGATGAACTTGCCCGTGTCCGGGTTGTAGTGGCCCCCCTCGTTGGAGAGGACCTTGTTGAACCTGATGGGCGTCTTCTCGGCTGGGTAGCTGCTGGCGATGCCGATGGAGAAGGCTGCTTTGGGCTCCAGGCTGCCACACCTGCAGACGCCTGCGGTCCCCCTTCTGGGCGTGGGGGCTGTTGGTCCCCGGGGGGCCCGGGTCTCCTTGCTCTCCCCCGGGGGCCTCTCTTTCCCCCTGGACCCCGGTCCCCCCGGTCACCATGCTTCTCTGTTGGCCCCACTCGCCCCTTCACACCTGAAACACAAGATGAACTGTAGTTCAGACCGTGTTCTTGTTGCACCCTGGTGGCGGAGATGTGTTACTTTTCACTGTGCTTGGTAAATACAGACAGGTAGTTGACTCCAAGCACTGAAACACTGTTAGAACTCAGCACTTCTGGTTTCTTATCAGTTTTGACGAGGGTATGGTGTGTGTGTTAACACAGATAGCGTCTGTCTGGATTGTAATCTCCTGACATAATGGAAATGCCAGGTGTGATCATCCTTCCACCTGGCAATCACAGCTCGCCTGCAGATGCAGGAAGATGATCTCTATATAAAAGTTTTATAGACAGTGATTTATCTCTTTATTGAGTTTCAAAAAGTTAGAGGCTGTCCGCAAATTGCGTTATTCATGAATTTCAGTATTTCTTTGGCGAAACAGGATGTTGTACAACTATAAAATGTTTTGACCAGTGCACCGCCTCCCGGCTGAATGAATTTGGGTCTACAGCTTGGTCTACCTTTTAAACTGTGAGTGAGCGAGAAAAAGAGAGCGTGAGAGAGAAACACAGGCACAGAAAGAGAGAGGATCAGGGAAAAAAAAAGATAATGCATACTTTATGTCTCATAAGGTTTTTTTTACGTATTTGTAAAGTCCTGAGTTTGTGTCTCTTTCTGGAACGGGACACTCGAAGTATGCCACTTTTCAGGCTTAACCAACTCAGAGTTTTCATTAACAGGCTACCTGGAATACCCCCCAGGTACTCTTGGAACTGTGCATACCTATTTGTGTGTGTGCGTGTGTACCCTGAGGACGAGGTGTGGCTGGAGATCTTTAAGGACCAGAATGGCCTGTTGGGTGGTCCGACAGTCTCTTCTCTGGGTTCCTGCTCTACACCGACACCAATTTCCTCGACGCACTGTCTGAGGACTATGCTTAGATAGATATTTAATAGATATTCTACAAAGTACTATTTTATTATCTTAGAGTGAAGTGAAAGGAGGGGAAGGACAGGAGATTCTAGTATTCACATACTTTTAAATGTTCTTATTTATGACCTGTATTATCAATCACTGCAATATTTCTTGTGTTTACAATAACATGTTTATTTCTACTCAAGTCTGCAAGGAGACAACAGTTTTCTATTACAAAGCACTTTGAGTGTGACAGATTTGCAAAACAATCAAATCAACACCAATATTTCCACACTATATAATAATAATAATAAGACTTTATTAATATAGCACATATCATACAAGAATTGCAGCTCAAGGTGCTTTATATAAAATCATTACAAACAATAATACAAAATGTATTTTACGCTTTAATTTGATACTTCTAAATTCTAGCCATAGTGTCTCTTTGAAAGTACAATTGAATACCAGCAGTAGACATTACCCACCCTTCCTCATTAGAAGGCCCATCTTCTGAACTGAAACGTGGAGGTGGTTCAATAGACCTGTCACTCTTCATGGACAGACAGCTGGGTACAGGTGAGGCTGGTGTTTCCTGTTTAAACCTGTCAAACACATACTTGTTCAGAGACAGTTTGAGGATGATTAGTGCCTAATGTAAGACTAGAATGCTCTCAATGATTTATTTTACAACTCAATGAGCCCTACCTGGTTAAATAAAATAAAACTAAATTATAATTCGATAATTCTAAATTCTAGCCACATGTCTCTAAAAGTACAATTGAATACCAGCAGTAGACATTACCAGTGGCGGTTGTAGACCAATTTTACTGGGGGGGCCAAGGGGGGCAGTGTTTAATCAGAGGGGCACATAAAAAAACCGGAAACAAACGATATTTAAACATGAAATACTTTAATTTAGCTTTATATTAAAAGCATATAAACGGCTCTGGCTCTCCCTATTCTAGCTCCTCAGCTCTCTCAATACCTTGATATGTTTCAATAACTTTATTTACTGGCGCAAAAAAGGCTGCAATGTCCCTTGCTCGGTTCATGAAGACGACTAGAAGAAGAAAGCGTTTTTTTTTCTTTTTCAGTCAGCTCAGGGGGACCATAGGGGGGGGGGCAGGGACATTTTTACAGGGGCACTGGCCCCTGTAGGCCCCCGTGTAGAACCGCCCCTGGACATTACCCACCCTTCCTCATTAGAAGGCCCATCTTCTGAACTGAAACGTGGAGGTGGTTCAATACACCTGTCACTCTTCATGGACACACAGCAGGGTACAGGTGAGGCTGGTGTTTCCTGTTTAAACCTGTCAAACACATATACTTGTTCAGTGACAGTTTGAGGATGATTAGTGCCTGACCCCCTGAGAGGTATTCCCAGGGGGGGATCAGGGGGACAAGACCCGCCCCAATCCTACCAATATATCACTGTAAAAACATAACTAAGTAATTTAAATATGAATAATATACAATATGAATAATAATAATATCCCCTTGTGTTATCACACAAGGGGAAATTGAAGTGGTGATCAATGAAGGGACTGCTTATTATAAACACATTATAAGCATTTTTTTATTTACGTTTAGGCTATGTGATTACAGATACTACAGTTGTATTCCCCCTTAGGAACTGCTCTTGACTAAATGTCAATTTATTGTGCACCCCAAACAAAAAAACATGTTACACCCATTAAACTCACTTTTCTAAAACAAATGGCCTGCCCTGTTTGTGCAGTGTGAAGTAAGTAAGTGTACATTTACATTTACATGTAGTCATTTAACAGAAACTCTTATCCAGAGCGACTTACAGTAAGTACAGGGACATTCCCCCGAGGCAAGTAGGGTGAAGTGCCTTGCCGAAGGACACAACGTCATTTGGCACGGCCGGGTTTTGGTTAGGTTTTTTGATGGATCTTAATTCTGAAATTCTTATAAACAAAGTTAAGCTGCACTTCAAGTTTGCATAAAAAGGCAACATTGTCCTTATTTTGTCAGGCTTACCTTATTTTGTTGACCTTTATTAGGTTTCCTGATCTTTGTTTTTTTGACGTCATGGATCCTTCTAGCTTTTTAAAAGGACAATCTTCACTTTTTGTTTCTATGTTAAAATGTCCTGCTCAGCAGTGTGTACACATTTTCAACAAAAACACATGAACCAACAGTTGGACCAACATGAATCAATTTCACGTAGTTAATTGAATTAATGTAATTACTTAATTTGAGCTGTATTTCTTAAAAATGAGTTTGACAAACACAAATCAGATTTTTGGGTGGCATTTATTTGAGTGCAAAAGGACTGGAGATTCTAGTATTCACATAATTTTAAATGTTCTTATTTATGACCTGTAATATTAATCACTGCATCTAGCAGAATACATTAAATCTCTTCATAATATTAATGCTTTTTTGAGGTAGTATGTAGTTACCATAGTATGATATGCTTTGTGTAAAATAAGCAAAGCCGTTTTCGAATTGGTACAACCTTGTCTAGTGAAGGTGATGTCTTTATCATTTCTGGCTCCAAATTGTCGACAGGGGAAGCAGAAACATGCCCAAGCGTCAACATTTGACGAGTTGGGATGAGACTGGGTTGTGATGTCAGCTTCGTAAATCTCAGCTCCTCCTCCTGTTTCCTATTGGTCCACATATGGATGCTGGTAGGAATTGGAAAAAGAAGCTGCGGATTTGCACTATAAAACAAAATTGCACGGATGCACATGACTCCACTCTACGGCTACGGATAATCGAATAGCATAAAAAGAAGAATAGAAAAATTACAAATAGTCCAAAAGGAAAGTTCCTAGAAGATCAACGATCAGAGGTGCGTAGTTGGTCAGTGTAACATGTGACCATTGTTTTTTCTATATTTTGAAAATAGGGCCGTAATATCGTTCTGTCACTTTGACAACTCAAACACACATTTAAGTATAACGGCTTGTTTTTTGTTGTTTCGTTAAAAAAAAACATATAACACAAATGGTATGTTGCTTAATTGCTTTAGGTAGGCCTACACCCTTGCACTTTTTGAGGTTCATGTTGTTTAATTGTAACTTGTTTAACTACATGCTCTTATGGTTCTTCCCTTTGGCACTTATTTTGTTTTCTCACAATGTATGCTTCATGTTTGGGTAGGCTACCGGCAATGTTTGGGGCTATCTCGTTGTTATGATCAGTGACCTATGTATTTTTGTAAAGCTCTCTCTTGGAATTGGCTTTGGACAAGCTCCTCTTTTTTTTTAAATGTTCAATTATTTAGCTAGTTCACTAGTTCATGGCTAGTTCACCCCTACGACACTAGCTTAGCCTGCATGAATGATGAATGAACGAACGATCTAACAAAACAATATTCAACAAGGAGGAAATGTGGAAAATAGATTAAACTGAAACGAGGAATGTGGTGTATAATTGTATGAAATGTATGATGAAAATTGGCTAGCAATTCACCAAGACAATACCAAGCAATTGCCGCAGTTTGTCTTTCAACTACAGTTGCAAAATCCGCGATGGGACTGAGCTGAATAGCTTCGGTGACTTTTTATAGTAGGCTACAAAATCGCTGTCAATCAAAAGGAGATGCAGTCTTTCAACAGATCCTCCAATCATCACGCAGAAGTCCGGCGTCCAGGCCAGCCCACTCCTCCGTTCACCTCCAGAGAAGTTGAGCTTCCATGGGCGGGACATAATCGCAGCATTTATCCAATGACCGTATAGTTTCGAAGCACTGAAAAAAAACTGCTTTGAATTCACTTTGAATTCACTTCTAAGCAGCCCCATCGAAGTCCATGGAAGCTGGGCTTCAACAGGGAAATGCACTGTGGCGCTACGGGAATGTATGAGATGGAAATCAGTCAGTCGACCTGCTAATATATGTAGCAGATTTTTTTTGTTGACATATTGAGCTTCCCTCGCAGTCTTAAAGAAATCGCCACTGATATAAATTCACTTCAAGTTTGTTATTTCCCATGAACGCAATACGGAAGGGAACTTTTTCCGCCCAAATCACAAAAAATACGAAATTATGTAACATCACATTTAAAAACACTCAATGTTTGGGAACAAATGATTCTAGTAGGATATAAGCAGTTTGTCTTTCTGACAACTTTTTTACTTTTTTACACATCTTGTGCGAACAACAGAACCAAGTTTTACTTAATTTAAGATCCGTAAGGCCAACCCTAACCCTAACCATTACGGTATAGGACCGATTGTACTGTTTTACCCAAACTAACCCATAACTTATCTGGTATTTGTTCATCATAATTACATTTTCTTAAAATAAGTCATTGTGTATAATACTCGCCTATCCTTCACGTTATCTAATCTGCTCTACTTTCATAGAATTCACTAGCCTATTTAAGATTATAGACTGATTATTACGAAGATTAAATATTATTAAATAAGGTTTCCTCAGTCCCTTTTCAACAAATTATGAGGTGGTGCCTCCAAGAACTAGATAATTTATTATAGATTAAGTATTGCTAATCTTAATCGTGTAAACCCTGCTACATAAATAACGATGTGAAGGCCATATCAGGCCAGGCCAGGCCAAGCTATAAGAGATATCAGTTCTCAATTGTCTTTCTGTGTCTTCAGGCTGAAAGACTGTAAACATGGCTATCCTTCCAATTGCTGTGGTCCTTGCTACGTTGTCCCTTGGCCTTTCCGCATCTGAGGTACAACCTGCAGGAAGGGAGCACAGTACCAGACCCTTCTCATCTGTGCTTACTGTGAACAATGGACAGGAGTTTGGGGAGTGGACATGGCGTGAGATGTGTCCAGGAGGGACACATGCAGCTGGGTTCAGTCTGAGGGTAAAAACGATGTACTGTGTGTGTCAATTTATAGATGGAGAGTTTCGTTCAAATGTTTGTCAGTTATGGAATCAATACAGTTGTGCATAGAAGTAACCCACATTACTATTTGGAATAACTTCATGCTAGCATGTGTCTATCTACTCTCAGGTGGACCCTAAACATCAAAGTGGGGATGACACTTCCCTCAATGGCATTCGCCTCGTTTGTCTATGGGACGACATTATTTTTAAAATCGAATCTCATCCTGGATAGTAAGATAACACTTTAGCTCTTACAGACTTGTTAAACTTCTCTGTAAACTTGAGCCTTATGCCTTGTGTGAGTAGTCTAAATGTCAGGTACAGGTCAGGCTTCTGTCCGATCATGGAATTTCTTTGTAAAAATGTTAAGATGTGAGGATTGAGGAAACTGTAACTTTACCTATATATCCCTGGCAATTCACCAAAAGAGTACCCTCTGTCTGTTCCATGCTCCCTCATGATCTCTTTTAGCTCATTTACCCCCACCCCCCTCCCCATTTTACTCCTCTTCTTCAGCTGGGGTGACTGGTCGATGATGGATCAGTGGTGTCCACTGGGAGAAAGACTCATCTCCTTCCAACTGCGTGTGCAGACCTTCCAATACTTTCGTGACGACACTGCCGCCAATAACATCAAATTCCGCTGTAGCGGAAACCAAGTTCTGGAGGGTGACGGCAATGATTTGGGAGAGTACGGAGACTGGAGCGAGCAATGCCACGATGGGGCCATCTGCGGCATTGAAACCAATATGGAAGAGCCCCAGGGGTCTGGGGACGACACAGCTCTCAATGACGTGCGTTTCTTCTGTTGCTCCTACTCCCAGGTAAAACAAAGAAGAAGATTGTAGTTTGTTGGTATTTCGGATTTCTACACATTTTTATGTTAGATGGCTTTTATTTCAATCCATTTAAGGACATATATCAATAGAGCATATACTGTATTGATGCCCCTGAAAGAAACATACCTGTGTAATGACTTGAATCGTTCATTTTGACCTTGTTATAATTAGCATGATGCTTTTTTCCAGAAATGATCTGTGAGTAACATATCGTGAACCACCTCAACCTGGAACACAAACTTGGACCAAACTAAGAACTAAAGAACCCTTAGTAGAAGACCAAATGGTCGTATTTTGCGTTGTTACCGTCAATGATTGCTTTCAGTAAACTTTTTGGGAATGAGCCATTTTCCTCTGAATAAATCAATCTCAAGCATATTATGTTTTCTGGGCATATTTTCAGTTAGCAGATGGTACTGTTTCACTGTTTGAATCGCGATTCTATCTGAGATACTGCCGGTGACGTTGTTAATTGTTTCAAAAGGGGTTCTAATGAATGAATGCAACATGAGTAGGCTAAATGATTGCAACGTTCACTAGAAGGGAAACACGTAAGGGACGTTTAAGTCATAGAGAATAGGAAAAATGTTACGCAGGATTGCCCAATTCCTTAGTTTCTCTTCTAACTATGTGAGGCTGCTAGCCAATCAGCATTCCCTCTTGCAGGGGAAAGGAGAAGACTACCGTTTCAATAGGTTTGTTCGACTTCATGCGGCCGGCTGACTTGAAGCTGAGAATGCCATTGGCTGCTTCAAGTCAGCCGGGCTGCAGGCGAAGCCGCCGCTGCATGAAGTCGAAACCAGGGAAACAGACCAGCCAATCCGGCACAGAGGGCGGGTCCATAGGCTTAGATTAGGAGAGGTGATAGAAGGAGTCTATCTACCTGTGGAAGTGCTACAGCCCCTTGGCATATGGCACTGGTCACACCTGCAGCCCATCAAGGGTGATCAAGGGAGGGCATAAAGGCAGCCGGCTCGAGGCGTCATGGAGGACAAAGAGGGAGGAACAAAGAACCAGAGAGAGACAACCCTGGAGGAGCGTTGTACTTGTTCAGCAAAGAGACTGTCCTCTCGCTCTGCTTTTAACCCCCACAGCACCAAACCCCATGAAGACCAACAGACCCCTGGACGGGAAGAATCCTGATTGTGGCCCCCCTACATGTAGAGTCTGAATAATTATAAACATAATGGCATTGTGCCTGTTAATGTGTGAAGAGATGAAGAAAACTATTTGGCAACAATAATGTTTAATGTAACTGGCCCCTCTAACGGTACACCTCGCTCCAGCAAATATTTATATACATATTTACAGAATGTTTTAGGGGGTAAAAATATGGTCGAAAGAACCAAAAAGAATTCCCCTATGGTTTAAAGGAAGATGGGAAACTGAAGTGTATTAGCATGAACCAAATAATGCCAATACAAATATAAATGATAGTTATTTGACTATGGGTTAAATCAGAGCAAGAATGGTCCAAGTACGGTCAAAAGGAATACGCATTTAATAACATTGCAAATTAATGAAATCAATTACAAGGCACACATGTTACAAATGAAGGCTTTAAATCTTACCTACTCTACCGTGATCATTGTAAATCAGAGAGAAAAGCAAGAGTGAGCAAGGAGTAGGACAAGGGAGAACTGAGGAGAAGGTCTCAGGAGATAAAGAATCCAAAGAACAATGCATTACAATTCCCTTTATACACAAGAACAACCAATCAGACCACATCTTGAATGGGGTGTGAGGGCCATCAAGTTGAGACCGTCCAGAAACTCCAGACTTTAGCATATGAGAGGTGGGGGCAGGTTTGACACCCAGCCTTACAATATCTTTATTCTTCTGATAACCAGAAGCAGCTAATCAAAATATATACTTTATTGCTTTTTACAATAGGAGAAAATGAATAGTGAGCAGAATTAAGTTAAAGTTATCTTTGATGCGGCCCTCCAACACATTTCAGGTTTCCCATGTGGCCCCTTCTAAATATTAATTGCCCACCCCTGAGTTATGGAGCTGGGCCATGGAGCAACCCATGGAGCTAGGATTGTGATGCTAGAGAGAGTAAGGCAAGCTGGTTTAGCCAAGGCCAAAGGGCAAGGAAGGCCAAATTTCAGCTATTGGCCATCTGAAGGGTTATGCCACAGCAGGGAGGGGGACTCGCTATAAGACTTTGAGCATGAAATGTTAGGTCTCAGTTCAGGGAAGGACTTTTAAACAGTAGCACTTTCTATTTTGAAATGTTTTATTTTGGTATATGGAGCGTGATAAAAAGGTAACCTTCAAATTGTGGCGACGCAAGGACAAATTTGGGTGCACCTACATTTTGTGCACCTAAATAAAGTTAAATAAAGTTAGGCGCACCCGTGCAACCAAGTTAGTCTGGAACCGTGCATGCTGGTCTGAGGCTGTCAAATATCAGCACTCGCGGAATGCCTCCTGTCCAATTAACTAACTTCTGTACACATTTATATTCAAATTATAAACAAACAACAAGACAAATTGTACGTAGACACAGCCGTCCCTCTAATTGCATTCACTCTCATTCCCATAGATATGGTGGTCTCAAGCTATACTAACTTTAAGCACAGAAGTGTTGGCTAATATACGAATCGTCACAAGCAGAACAGTAATTTTCTTTCAAAGGACATTTTAAAATTGTGTGTAACGGGGTATGAATGCATTGATGTTGGCTAAAACATTTGTACATTAATGGATGTAGGGACAACAATTGTATTGTCACTACAGTGGCCTTTCGCAAAATGGAATAGATTTAAATGTAATGTTTTGTGTCAAGTTAACTCTACATTTAATCCAAACTGAATATAAGTTACATGAAAAATAATATCATGTTTTTTTAAATAAATAAAAAGTGAGATTTGCTGACTGATTACATTTACATGTATTCATTTAGCAGACGAGAGCATTAGTAAAAGTGCATAAGTCACTGATCATAAGAAAGAGATATCCCCAAACATTGCAGGTAGTCAAACATGAAGCATACATTGTGAAAAACCCCAAAATAAGTGCCAAAGGGAAGAATCATAAGAGCATGTAGTTAAACAAGTTACAATTAAACAACATGAACCTTAAATAAGTGCAAGAGTGTACCTGTAGAAAGCAAGCAACAGTAAAATATTTCACAGCGAGTACAATCATTTTAAATCAGTTACAGCTAACCAACAAGAGCAGCAAGTCTCTAAGAGTCATTGTGATCCTGGAGGAAAACTAACATCATGTCCAGCGAATCTTTCCTATGTACCGTTGTATTCCCGGAACAAGTGTGTCTTGAGCCTTTTCTTGAAGGTGGGGAGACAGTCAGTGTCTCTGATGGAGGTGGGAAATTGATTCCACCACTGGGGGGGCCAGACAGGAGAAGAGCCTGTGTTGGGACCGGGCACTCTTGAGCGGTGGGACCACCAGACGGTTGTCAGAAGAGGACCGTAGGTGGCGGGTGGGGGTGTAAGGTTGGAGGAAAGGCTTGATGTAGTCGGGTGCAGTCCCGTTCACCGCTCTGAAGGTCAGTACCAGGGTCTTGAATCTGATACGGGCCGTGACGGGTAGCCAGTGAAGGGAGATGAGGAGCGGGGTAACATGGGAGCGTCTGGGTAGGTTGAAGACCAGACGGGCCGCTGCGCTCTGAATCCTCTGGAGAGGGTGGGTTGCGCATCCTGGGAGCCCGGCGAGCAGCGAGTTGCAGTAGCCCAACTTGGAGAGGACAAGTGCTTGGACCAGCAGCTGGGTGGAATGCTCAGACAGGTATCTCCTGATCTTCCGGATGTTGTAGAGGGTGAACCTACAAGACCGGGAGACGGCAGCAATGTGGGCTGTGAGGGAGAGCTCGTCATCCATGGTAACCCCGAGGTTCCTGGCAGAGGATGAAGGGGTCACCTTCGCAGATCCCAGGGTGATTGAGAGATCGTGGGAGATGGACGGTTTGGCCGGGATGTTAGAAGTTCGGTTTTGGAGAGGTTCAGCTGGAGGTGGTGCTTGGTCATCCAGGCGGAGATGTCTTTGAGGCAGGCCTCAATCCTAGCTGAGATCCCCAGATCAGTCGGGGGGAACGACAGGTACAGCTGGGTGTCATCAGCGTAGCAGTGGTAGGAGAAGCCAAGGGAGGTGATGATTGGTCCAAGTGAGGTTGTGTACAGGGAGAAGAGGAGGCGCCAAGGACAGAGCCATGTGGGACACCAGTGGAGAGCTGGCGGAGGCCAGACACTTTGCCTCCCCAGGAGACCTGGTATGATCTTCCGGACAGGTAGGATGAGATCCACTGAAGTGCAGTGCCAGTGATGCCCATCTCAGAGAGTCTGGCGAGCAGGATCTGATGGTTAACCGTATCAAATGCTGCAGAGAGGTCCAGCAGAATGATGACGGATGACCTCGAAGCCGCTCTGGCAGACTGGAGGGCAGTGGTGACTGACAGGAGGGCACTCCTCAATGCACTTCATTAAAACATACAACAGAGCTGAAAGCGGTCATTTAGGTGTTTGTGTATGTGTGTGTGGAAACTTGGGTTCATCAAAGATTTATTACCCAAGTAGCAACTAGCAAACTGGGTCAACATGTGTCTCACGCTTGGTGTGTGTGTCTTCTACTAAAGAACCTGCTGCTGTGTCGTCAAGATTGCAGGCCTACAGATAACAGGTTAAAAAAAGAAAAAAGAAGCTAGTCGTTTCTGCCCTCTGGTGTTCGGAAGTAATAACACCCCTATCTCTCCCCCCCTCTTTCTTTTTCACTAGTGCCAGAATGCATAATACTATGTATGGAATGCCGATTTAGTCAAAATTAAATAAATAAATAGATCTGTAAATACATATATAAATACATAAATATATAAATATGGCTATGAAATAAATCCTAAAATAAAAAAAGATGGCAATAAATATATTAATAATAAATGTATCTATTTAAAAATGACGTTTTTGTAAAGACAACATTTATTTATTTAATGGGACTTTTATTTCCTAATGCCACATTTATTTATTTTTTGAGACTTTTACACTCCACATTTATTTCCACATATATTACCACTCCACATTTATTACCACTCCACATTTATTACCCCTCCACATTACCCCTCCACATTTATTTCCGATCTCCCGTGCAAACAAGAGGGGCGTGGTTATCTTCAGACCAACGAATGCTGCACAAGATCGAAGGCAGATAGGGACCTATGATAGGGACACCTAGATTCGGTAGATGAAGGAAGACATGGTGTCAGAGATCTCTTGCTGATCAGCATGGCTTGTCAGGATATATTATTTTGGCACACATTGTAGATTTTGTAGAGGTTGGGCGGATACGTGCTGTACAGAACATAGATATTGACCACAAAGTCTTAAATGGTTTGAGACTTATCGAACACCGTGTTCGTGTGCAAGACGGCAACTGTAGAAATCCACGATGGGGCTCAACATAATCTTTCTTAGGGTGAAGAGTATTTTGATCGTAAGCTATTGTCTGGGTTCACAGTGACGATTTAAGTAATTTGTAGTTTCATAAGGGGTTGTGGTATGCTATCTTGGGAAATTTGGCTATTGCATCAAGACAACCCCAAATACGTGATTAGCCTACACATTCAGGTATTTTCTGGTGTGCTAACCAGTTGTTTTCGATGAACCCAGGCCATACAAAATGTTGCCTGAATGCCTGAATTTGTGACCAAAAGCTACATCCATGAGCCTACAGCAGCAAATATGATATGCGACTTGAAAATCTTCAATAATGTTGAATTTTGTGGGAATTCGTGACGATTCTGGTGATAGAGGTAGATAGGTGTCCCTGTCTGCCTTTGATCTTGTGCAGCACGCTTTGGTCTGAAGATAACCACGCCCCTCTTGTTTGCATGTGAGATCGGAAATAAATGTGGAGGGGTAATGTGGAGGGGTAAAAAATGTGGAGTGGTAATATATGTGGAAATAAATGTGGAGTGTAAAAGTCTCAAAAAATAAATACATTTGGCATTAGGAAATAAAAGTCCCATTAAATAAATAAATGTTGTCTTTACAAAAACGTCATTTTGAAATAAATACATTTATTATTGATATATTTATTGCCATATTTTTTTAATTTGAGGCTTTATTTCATTGCCATATTTATATATTTATGTATTTATATATTTATTTACAGATCTATTTATTTATTTAATTTTTACTAAATCGGCGTTCCATATAATACGGCCGATCAATCAAACGAGTAAATGGCTTGTTATACCATTTGTATTATATGGTACCTACCATACATACCACCTCTATCTAGAGTTCCATGTTAGGAAGTGTGACTCCCCTTTTGGTGAATTACCAGGGATATATAGGTAAAGTTACAGTTTCCTCAATCTTCACATTTTTACAAAGAAATTCCATGATCAGACAGAAGCCTGACCTGTACCCTACATTTAGACTGTTGCTCCACTCAAGCTTAAGCGATTTGATAACTTTGTACAGCACTTTGGTCGGCGTTGGCTGTTTTTAAATGTGTTAAACTGACTTGACTTGTGTAGCGAATGTATCTGTGACACTCAAAGTGATTTGTAATAGAAACCTGTTGTCTCCTTGCAGACTTGAGGAGAAATAAAGATGTTTTTGAAAACACAAGAAATATTGTGTACTTGGAGATTACCCTATCGTTCTCTTTCGTAACAGACACACCACCAATTATGTGAATACTAGAATCTCCAGTCCTTCCCCTCCCTTCACTTCACTCTAAGATAATAAAATAGTACTTTGTAGAATATCTATTAAATATCTATCTAAGCATAGTCCTCAGACAGTGCGTCGAGGTAATTGGTGTCGGCGTAGAGCAGGAACCCAGAGAAGAGACTGTCGGACCACCCAACAGGCCCTTCTGGTCCTTAAAGATCTCCAGCCACACCTCGTCCTCAGGGTACACACGCACACACACAAATAGGTATGCACAGTTCCAAGAGTACCTGGGGGGTATTCCAGGTAGCCGGTTTAATGAAAACTCTGAGTTGGTTAAGCCTGAAAAGTGGCATACTTCGGGTTTCCCGTTCCAGAAAGAGAGGTAACGAAACCTTTTGGAAGTTTCCATGGTAACTTACTCCAGGAAACTAACCTGCTCGCTACCAGGTTTTCCATGCCAAACTCTGCATTTCTATCTATCCCCTCCCACTTTCTGAGCCTGATAAGGTTGGCAGACATGGGATATCCTTTCCTGGTTCAGCCGACCGATCTCGAACAAAATGTAATTCGCTTAGTTATACGCCAGGAGAGGATTTTAAGAATGTGATTCCATAGAGGGAGGTTGTGGAGAGAGGAGTGACGGGTCAGAGAGAGCAGGTGTTGTAGATTAGATGAGTGAGACGTCTTTTAAGGGGCAAGAAGATAGAGGTTGGGCGAGAGAGAGGTGATGAAATTGAGAGAATTGAAAAAGGGAAACATTCTGATTTGAATGATGATTATTAATTCACTGTCTTGTTGTCCCGCATCAGATGCATGTGAGCTCACTTTTAACGTGAAGACTATACAGCGATACCTCTATCTGTCTGAGGACAACAGGAGGGTTAACGTGAAGACTATACAGCGATACCTCTATCTGTCTGAGGACAACAGGAGGGTTAACGTGAAGACTATACAGCGATACCTCTATCTGTCTGAGGACAACAGGAGGGTTAACGTGAAGACTATACAGCGATACCTCTATCTGTCTGAGGACAACAGGAGGGGGACACTCGGGAGATATATGCAGAGATATTCTCTTTGCCGGGTGGGCAGGAGGAAATGTCTCCATAGCCGTTGCATTTGAAGGAATCAGAAGGAGAGGATTTGATGACTATAAGCTTGGATACAATGACAGGTGTTGGTGTCTGCTCCGTGGTGGAAACGGATATGAAGCCGGGCACATTAATAGCTGTACCACAATTCATTCCCCCTACTCCAACCGAGTTGGAGTGTATCTAGACTGGCCAGCCGGCACTTCTACAATGACTCTGATAAAACACTGACACACCTGCACACGTTCCACACCACGTTCACTGGGCTATCCAGGGTTCTCTTTTGTAACAGGTGACTGACTGGCCCTATAAACTCACTCCAGTGTAACAGATTAAGTTTGTCTAAATGATTAAAGAGTAAACACATTACATCATACTACGACAGTGACATCACATGAAAACAATGATATCATACTATGGTAACTACACACTACCTCAAAAACGCATTAATATTATGAAGAGATTTAATGTATTCTGCTAGATGCGGTGATTAATATTACAGGTCATAAATAAGAACATTTAAAATTATGTGAATACTAGAATCTCCAGTCCTTCCCCTCCCTTCACTTAACTCTAAGATAATAAAATAGTACTTTTTTGGAGATCTTCTTCAAGGACCAGAACGGCCTGTTCTCCGACCCGGGGTGGTCCGACAGTCTCTTCTCTGGGTTCCTGCTCTACGCCAACACCAATTACCTCGACGCACTGTCTGAGGACTATGCTTAGATAGATATTCAATAGATATTCTAGAAAGTACTATTTTATTATCTTAGAGTGAAGTGAAGGGAGGGGAAGGACTGGAGATTCTAGTATTCACATAATTTTAAGTGTTGTTATTTATGACTTGTATCATCTCTTCATAATAGTCATGCGTTTTTTAGGTATTATGTCATTACCATAGTATGATATCATTGTTTTGATGTGATGTCACTGTCGTAGTATGATGTTATGTGTTTACTTAATCTTTTACACAGGAGTGAGTTTAGGGCCAGTCAGTCACCACTAAGTACATAGCGTTTTGGTGGTGTGTCTGTTACAAAAGAGAACAATAGGGTAATCTCCAAGTACACAATATTTCTTGTGTTTACAATAACATCTTTATTTCTGCTCAAGTCTGCAAGAAGACAACAGTTTTCTATTACAAATCACTTTGAGTGTGACAGATTTGCAAAACAATCAAATCAACACCAATATGTCCACACTACAGTCGTATGCAAAAGTTTAGGCACCCCTCTGAGGCTGCATGATAATTTCCTGTCTTCACCAAAAAAGATCAATATAATATTGTAATATTACTTTTCTAGTTAACACTGAGTGCTGGGGTGTTTTCCAGACAAAGATATTTGGTGTAGCAGTATTTAGTTGTGTGAAATTAAATCAAATGTGAAAAAAAGGCTGTGCAAAAGTTTGGGCACCCTTATCATTTATTTGATTTGAATACCTCTGCCTACTAAATGCTGATTAACTGCAACACATAGTTAGTCTGGTTAACTCGTTAAGCCTTCAATTACATAAAAAGGTGCATTCAATCATTAGAAAGGGTATTTAAGTTAGCCAATTGCAAGTTTTGCTTCTCTTTGATTCTCCTCTGAACAGTGGCAAAATGGGGGCATCAAAACAGCTATCAAATGATCTAAAAACAAAGGTTGTTCAGCAGTATGGTTTAGGGGAAGGCTACAAAAAGTTATCCCGGAGGTTTCAGCTATCAGTTTCCACTGTGAGGAATGTCATTAGGAAATGGAAGGCAACAGGCACAGTTCTTGTTAAGGCCAGAAGTGGCAGGCCAGGAAAAATAACAAAGAGGCAAAGGCGAAGAATGGTCAGAATGGTCAAGGACAACCCTCAGATCACCTCCAAAGAGCTGCAAGGTCATCTTGCTGCAGATGGTGTCACTGTGCATTGCTCGACCATTCAGCGCACATTGCACAGAGAACAGCTGTATGGGAGAGTGATGCGGAAGAAGCCTTTTCTGCACACGCGCCACAAAAAGGCTCGCTTGAGGTTTGCCAAACTACATTTGAACAAGCCAGGCTCATTTTGGAACAAAGTACTGTGGACTGATGAGACAAAGATGGAGTTATTCGGTCACAACAAGAGGCGTTACGCATGGAGGCAAAAGAACACAGCATTCCTAGAAAAACACTTGCTGCCCACAGTAAAATTTGGTGGGGGGTCCGTCATGCTGTGGGGCTGTGTGGCTAGTGCAGGAACTGGGAATCTAGTTAAAGTTGAAGGTCGTATGGATTCAACTCAGTACCAGCAAATTCTGGACAATAATGTTCAAGAATCTGTAACAAAGCTGAAGTTACGGCGCAGTTGGGTGTTCCAGCAGGACAACGACCCGAAACATTGCTCCAAATCCACTAAGGCATTTATGCAGAGGAACAACTACAATGTTTTGGAATGGCCATCCCAGTCCCCAGACTTGAATATAATTGAAAATCTATGGGGTGACTTGAAGCGGGCTGTCCACGCTAGGCACCCATCAAACCTTACTCAACTGGAGATGTATTGTAAGGAAGAATGGTCCAAATTACCTCAATCCAGAATCCAGACACTCATCAGAGGATATAAAAAGCGTCTAGAAGCTGTTATTTTTGCAAAAGGAGGCTCTACTAAATATTAATGTGATTTTTCTGTTGGGGTGCCCAAATTTATGCAAGTGTCTAATTCTCTTATGATGCGTATGGCATATTTTCTGTTTATCAAATAAACCTTATTTCACGGCTAAAATATCACTGTCCATGACGTATGTGTATATATATGACAAAGACGTTCCTCATCCAAACGCCCAACATTTTATAGATGAAAGTAATGGAGATTATCAGGGGTGCCCAAACTTTTGCATACGACTGTATATAAAAATAATAATAAGACTTTATTAATATAGCACATTTCATACAAGAATTGCAGCTCAAGGTGCTTTACATAAAATCATTAAAAACAATAATACAAAATGTATTTTACACTTTAATTTGATACTTCTAAATTCTAGCCATAGTGTCTCCTTACAAGTACAATTGAATACCAGCAGTAGACATTACCCACCCTTCCTCATTAGAAGGCCCATCTTCTGAACTGAAACGTGGAGGTGGTTCAATAGACCTGTCACTCTTCATGGACACACAACAGGGTACAGGTGATGCTGGTGTTTCCTGTTTAAACCTGTCAAACACATACTTGTTCAGAGACAGTTTGAGGATGATTAGTGCTTAATGTAAGATTAGAATGCTCTCAATGATTTATTTTACAACTCAATGAGCCCTACCTGGTTAAATAAAATAAAACTAAAATATAATTTGATACTTCTAAATTCTAGCCACGTGTGTCCTTAAAATTAAAATGTCATACCAGCAGTAGACATTACCAGTGGCGGTGTGGGTGTGTAATCAGAGGGGCACATTAAAAAACGGAAACAAACGATATTTAAACATGAAATACTTTAATTTAGCTTTACATTAAAAGCATATAAACGGCTCTGGCTCTCCCTATTCTAGCTCCTCAGCTCTCTCAATACCTTGATATGTTTCTATAACTTTATTTACTGGCGCAAAAAAGGCTGCAATGTCCCTTGCTCGGTTCATGAAGACGACTAGAAGAAGAAAGCGTTTTTTTTTCTTTTTCAGTCAGCTCAGGGGGACCATAGGGGGGGGGCAGGGACATTTTTACAGGGGCACTGGCCCCTGTAGGCCCCCGTGTAGAACCCCCCCTGGACATTACCCACCCTTCCTCATTAGAAGGCCCATCTTCTGAACTGAAACGTGGAGGTGGTTCAATAGACCTGTCACTCTTCATGGACACACAGCAGGGTACAGGTGAGGCTGGTGTTTCCTGTTTAAACCTGTCAAACACATATACTTGTTCAGTGACAGTTTGAGGATGATTAGTGCCTGACCCCCTGAGAGGTATTCCCAGGGGGGATCAGGGGGACAAGACCCGTCCCAATCCTACCAATATATCACTGTAAAAACATAACTAAGTAATTTAAATATCAATAATACACAATAAACGTAAAGGTAAACTTTGTTATCACACAAGGGGAAATTGATGTGGTGATTAATGAAGGGACTGCTTATTAGACATAGACACATTATAAGACACATTATCAGCATTTTAAAATCTACGTTTAGGCTATGTTATTACAGATACTACAGTTGTATTCCCCCTTAGGAACTGCTCTTGACTAAATGTAAATTTATTGTTCACCCCAAACAAAAAAACATGTACACCCATTAAACTCACTTTTCAAAAACAAATGGCCTGCCCTGTTTGTGCAGTGTGAAGTAAGTAAGTGTACATTTACATTTACATGTAGTCATTTAACAGAAACTCTTATCCAGAGCGACTTACAGTAAGTACAGGGACATTCCCCCGAGGCAAGTAGGGTGAAGTGCCTTGCCGAAGGACACAACGTCATTTGGCAGGGGCGGGTTTTGGTTAGGTTTTTTGATGGATCTTAATTCTGAAATTCTTATAAACAAGGTTAAGCTGCACTTCAAGTTTGAATAAAAAGGCAACATTGTCCTTATTTTGTCAGGCTTACCTTATTTTGTTGACCTTTATTAGGTTTCCTGATCTTTGTTATTTTGACGTCATGGATCCTTCTAGCTTTTTAAAAGGACAATCTTCCCTTTTGTTTCTATGTTAAAATGTCCTGCTCAGCAGTGTGTGTACACATTTTCAATAAAAACACATGAACCAACAGTTGGACCAGCATGAATCAATTTCACTTAGTTAATTGAATTAATGTAATTATTTAATTATTTCTTAAAAATGAGTTGGACAAACACAAATCAGATTTTTTGTTTGGCATTCATTTGAGTGCAAAATAGTTTTTTGAGCTTTGTGTAAAATAAGCAAAGCCGTTTTCGAATTGGTACAACCTTGTCTAGTGAAGGTGATGTCTTTATCATTTCTGGCTCCAAATTGTCGACAGGGGAAACAGAAACATGCCCAAGCGTCAACATTTGACGAGTTGGGATGAGACTGCGTTGTTATGTCAGATTCGTAAATCTCAGCTCCTCCTCCTGTTTCCTATTGGTCCACATATGGATGCTGGTAGGAATTGGAAAAAGAAGCTGCGGATTTGCACTATAAAACAAAATTGCACGGATGCACATGACTCCACTCTACGGCTACGGATAATCGAATAGCATAAAAAGACAAATAGAAAAATTACAAATAGTCCAAAAGGAAAGTTCCGTAGAAGATCAACGATCAAAGGTGCGTAGTTGGTCCGTGTAACATGTGGCCGTTGTTTTTTCTATATTTTGAAAATAGGGCCGTAATATCGTTTTGTCACTTTAACAACTCAAACACACTATTAAGTATAACGGCTTGTTTTGGGTTGTTTCGTAAAAAAAACAAAAAACATAGCCTAAAACAAATGGTATGTTGCTTAATTGCTTTAGGTAGGCCTACACAGTGTAGGCTACACTCTTGCACTTAATTGTAAGTTTGTAACTTGTTTACATGCTCTTATGGTTCTTCCCTTTGGCCCTTATTTCGTTTTTTCACAATGTAGGCCAGCCTATGCTTCATGTTTGGGTAGCCTACCCGCAATGTTTGAGCCTATCTCGTTGTTATGACTTATATGTGACCTATGTATTTTTTGTAAAGCTCTCTCTTGGAAGTCGCTTTAGATAAGCTCATTTTCGGCCTACATGCTAAACATTTTTGGGGGCTAGTTCACCCCTACGACACTATAGCCTAGCCTAGTGCATGAATTAATGAATGAACGAACAATCTAACAAAACAATATTCAACTCGAAGGAGGATAGGCCTAGGTGGAAAATAGGTTAAACTTAAACAAGGAATGTGGTATATAATTGTATGACATGTATGATGAAAATTGGCGAGCAATTTCACCAAGCAAATACCAAGAAATTGCCGCAGTTTGTCTTTAAACTACAGTTGCAAAATCCGCGATGGGAGTTTGAATAGCTTCGCTGACGTTGTATAGTACAAAATCGCTGTCAATCAAAAGGAGATGCAGTCTTTCAACAGATCCTCCAATTATCACGCAGAAGCCCAGCGTCCAGGCCAGCCCACTCCTCCATTCACCAAAATTGAAGCTGAGCTTCCATGGGCGGGACATAAACGCAGTAAGGCCTAATTATGCTTCTGCGTTTTTCGAAAAACGTAGAGGAGGGAACGCCCTCGTCTCCGTGGAACGCCCTCTGCGTGCTCTCCGTCAGCCCTCGGAGAGCTTTTGACGGATTGACGTGCACCTCCTGAATTTTCTAACTATCCGTCGAAATTACGCAGAGCGACGGAGAGCGACGGAGACCCCCTTGGCTGTGATTGGTCCGTATTAAGAAGTCAGGGGCGGGTTTGCCGCTATGGGTTGCCGTGACCAACAAGACCAGGGGTGGGGAACGTCCGACCTGCGGGCCATATGCGGCCCAAAAAATCATTTGGTCCAGCCCGCCATGGCATGGCAGGCACCATATTATTAGGTGCATTATTCGTTGGCAGCAGGACTATTTTAATATGTGGAAGAGGACCGTGGAGGCGCTCAGCGTCGCGTTCTTGCAAATCAAGCCCCAATACGTTGTTGGTTTGGGCTATAGGCCTACCCGGAATGTTTACAACGTCTGGCTCCGCACCTGATTAACACTCGGATCGATAAGCAGTCTCTAAAATGGTAGCAATATAAAAACATATACGATCCCTTTCCGTAATTATAATAATAACCCCCCAGAAATGTTCACTGCACACCCAGTCAAACTTTGACTCAAAGCAGGCTGCTCTTCCAGCTAGCATCACAAACATCACCAAAGAGATCGAAGCAGTTTTTACAATTCATATTTCAGCTAAACAGTAGCCTACATGTAAATTGGCATTTGAATTCAAATGTGACGAGAAATGGGCAGTGTAGTCGCTGAAACTGTGCATATTTTATTGATGAAACGGCTCATTTGTAAATTTGCTCCGAGTTTTCGATAACCTATAGCTAGCATCGCAGTGCAGCGCCACCTACTCTTTTGGCGGTGAATTGTTTTCAGCACCCACAGCCTACGGAGAACTATAAACGAAGTCTATCCGTGTGTATCCGTGCGTATCCGTGAGCCCGCCCACCCGAAAACGGAGACGCAGAAGCATATTGAGGCCTTTATATATACAATGACCGTAGCTTCGAAGCACTGAAAAAACTGTTCAAAGCAGCCCCATTGAAGTCCATGGAAGCTGGGTTTCAACAGGGAAATGCACTGTGGCGCTACGTGAATATCAGTCAGTCGACCTGCTAATATATGTAGCTGATAATGAACTCGTCTTCGATATGAATGTGTTTTAACCCATTTAAAATGTTAACACAATAGTAAATAATTGTTTGACATTTTAGGGGAAGCTGAGCTTTCCTTGCACCTTCCTGCCTTAGTAAATTCCGTGTTTGTGTAAACCCTGGCTGCTACATAAATAACAATGTAACGTTCATATCAGGCCAGGCCAAGCTATAAGAGATATCAGTTCTTAATTGTCTTTCTGTGTCTTCAGGCTGAAAGACTGTAAACATGGCTATCCTTCCAATTGCTGTGGTCCTTGCTACATTGTCCCTTGGCCTTTCCGCAACTGAGGTACCACGTGCAGGAAAGGAATACAATACCAGATCCTTCTCATCTGTGCTTACCGTGACCAATGGACAGACTTGGGGGGAGTGGAAATGGCGTGAGATGTGTCCTGACAATACCTATGCTGTTGGGTTCAGTCTGAGGGTAAAAACTATGTATTGTGTGTGTCAATTTATAGATTGCGAGTTTGTGAGTTTGGTTAAAATGCTTGTCAATTATGGAATCAATACAGTTGTGCATATGTAACGGAGTTAGAACCGTGAAACTCACTCCTCAGGTATGTAATGGGCCACCCGCGTCAACGAAGAGCTAGCTTTTCTTTGGCGTAGTTGGTAGTGGTCACGCTTGGCAAGTCTGAGGTTGTGCGCTCGTATCTCGTGAGTGGTGAGCGAGCCTTGTCGGACGGAGCGTGGCTACAGCCGTTACATACCCGTCACACATAGAAGTAACCCACATCACTATTTGGATTAATTTCATGCTAGCATGTGTCTATCTACTCTCAGGTGGAACCTAGTCTGGGGAGAAGGCGGGA
Organism: Mallotus villosus; assembly: GCA_903064625.1. Lineage (NCBI taxonomy): Eukaryota > Metazoa > Chordata > Actinopteri > Osmeriformes > Salangidae > Mallotus > Mallotus villosus. The sequence continues at coordinate 44,048 of CAEFZP010000142.1, read as the reverse complement.
TGACACTGCCCTCAATGCCATTCGCCTCTTTTGTGCCAAAGACGACGACAACATGAGATTTGTTTATACAATCGAGTCTCACATTGGATAGTAAGATAACACTTCAGCTCTTACAGACTTGTTAAACTTCTCTGTAAACTTGAGCCTTATGCCTTGTGTGAGTAGTCTAAATGTCAGGTACAGGTCAGGCTTCTGTCTGATCATGGAATTTCTTTGTAAAAATGTTAAAATGTGAGGATTGAGGAAACTGTAACTTTACCTATATATCCCTAGTAATGCACCAAAAGAGCACCCTCTGTCTGTTCCATGCTCCTTCATGATCTCTTTTAGCTCATTTACCTTTTCCCCCCCTCCCTTCCCCATTTTACTCTTCGCCTTCAGCTGGGGTCGCTGGACGAAGACTCAGTATTGTCCCAGCGGAACACTCATCTCCTTCCAACTGCGTGTGGAGGGCAAACAGGGCTCTGGTGACGACACTGCCGCCAATAACATCAAATTCCGCTGTACCAGCAACCCAATTCTGGAGGGTGACGGCACTGGGTGGGGAGAGTATGGAGGCTGGAGCAAGGAATGTCGCAATGGGGGCATCTGCGGCATTGAAACCAAAATGGAAAAGCGCCAGGGGAAGGGGGACGACACAGCTCTCAATGACGTGCGTTTCTTATGTTGCTCCTAATCCCAGGTAAAACAAAGAAGAAGATTGTAGTTTGTTGGTATTTATGGATTTCTACACATTTTTATGTTAGATGCCTTTTATTTCAATCCATTTAAGGACATTCATCAATAGAGCATATACTGTATTGATGCCCCTGAAAGAAACATACCTGTGTAATGACTTGAATCGTTAATTTTGACGTTGTTATAATTAGCATGATGCTTTTTTCCAGAAATGATCAGTGAGTAACATATCGTGAACCACCTCAACCTGGAACACAAACTTGGACCAAACTAAGGACCCCTTAGTAGAAGACCAAATGGTCATTCTTTAGCTTTGTTACTGTCAATGATTGCTTTCAGTAAACCTTTTTGGAATGAGCCATTTTCCTCTGAATAAATCTATCTCAAGCATATTTACGTTTTCTGGGCATATTTTCAGTTAGCAGATGGTACTGTTTCACTGTTTGAATCGCCATTCTATCTAAGATACTGCCGGTGACGTTGTTAATTGTTTCAAAAGGGGTTCTAATGAATGAATGCAACATGAGTAGGCTAAATGATTGCAACGTTCACTAGAAGGGAAACACGTAAGGGACGTTTAAGTCATAGAGAATAGGAAAATGTTTACGCAGGATTGCCCAATTCCTTCGTTTCTCTTCTGATTATGTAAGGCTGCTTAGCAAATCAGCATTCCCTCTTGCAGGGGAAAGGAGAAGACTACCGTTTCAATAGGTTTGTTCGACTTCATGCGGCCGGCTGACTTGAAGCTGAGAATGCCATTGGCTGCTTCAAGTCAGCCGGGCTGCAGGCAAAGCCGGTGCTGCATGAAGTCGAGCGCACCTATTCTACACGTTGTCGCAAACCAGGGGAAACAGACCAGCCAATCCGGCACAGAGGGCGGGTCCATAGGCTTAGATTAGGGGAGGTGATAGGAGTGTAATAGTATATTTTATTTTAATTCTAATTCCACTTTAGTATAGATATATAGTATAGATACTTAGTATAGATAGTCAACATATTTAAGGTTACTATATGTTTATTGTATGCACCTTCCTGCCAAAGCAAATTCCTTGTCTGTGCAAACTTTCATGGCCAATTAATGGCAATTTCATGGCATGTTCATTAAAATGACATGCTGCTACTAACGTTAGGTATTTCAGAACATGCTACTCCTAACATATTTCTTTGGCGGCGTTTATTACTCAATGTTCATTTTTTGGTGCGGCGTTTAATCGAGAGCAGCGTTTAAAGGGGTCACTGACTGCAAAACCGTTTTTACCTTGTCATAGTTGAATAACGACAGTTCGGTGGGTAAAATGAACATACAGTGAACCTCAAAGTCCATTGACACTTATTTCCCATGCAAATCTCAAAAAGAAAAAATCTAGCTGTAGAACGGTAGCTTTTGGAAAAATCCACCCTCGGGACGTCGGGAGGGTATCGCGCATTCAATTGGCTCTGGTCTGTGTCTTTGTCACGCCCCAAAATGTACATGCAGACCAGCCCACTCACTGGTGTTCTTGCCCAGTCCGAGGTAGCGACGCTACGTTTCTAAACACATCAACATACCTTACTTAGCAAATGACTAGCTAGACTAGCTGTAGTCGGCATTAGAAGGGAAGCTTCCCAAAAAATTGCCAGAAAACGAAAGCAGTCTAGCCTTTTGCTGACGCCTGTCTAGATTATCTATTCGAAATAACTGGAGAAAGGCTGTGCTAGATACAGGATACGTTAGCATTGCTAATAACTGTTATTGACAAAATCATACTACAGTTTGCGGTTCTGATGAACATAACTAAGGTCGGAACGCACCTCTTTTCAGCAACAGCTTCATAGCAAATCCTGCTTTACATATTCCCAGGTTTTTAAAACCGTCCTTGGTGAAATGGTTCGCGCAACTGCACAGAGATCTTCTATGCTACGGTATAAACAAACATCAGCCATACCCGTCTAGTCAATGTTAACTAGACTCAAGCTCATCTGTTTTTCATCGGTGATTTGCAAGGAATGTAAGAACAGCTAGATAGCGAAAACACCTATACGGTAGGCATGTAAACCAGTTTAGCTTGCTAACGCAAGAGCATGAATGTGTTATGATTTAGCCTAGTTTATTGGCAATTGGATTTACGTTATTTCATGTTCCTGACTATGTTTCATTCAAATAAATAACCCGTGTTGTTATGTAAATCTACAATTCAGATGCATGTTTGTCCAGATCTATTTTTCAGTAAGATAGCTAGAGCTAACTGAAGCTGTGTTGAATCACGATAGTTTGTATGCTAAACTGTAGTGCTAACGTTACCCACCTAAGGCGATTCTGTTTGCTTCGACAACAGACGTGGAAACTACCGTAATCATTTCAAATTATATCTAGTCAATCTGTTGAAAACAGTGTTGTGTAGACACAATAGATTTATTTGTACGTTTTTATTTCAAGTCGCCACCTTCTTGTTTCAGTGAGTGCTGTTGGCCGTCTTTGCTCCGCAGCTTCGCTCGTTGTAAACCAACCAATCAGCGCACAGCTCATCTAAATACCAATGATATAAGGGAAAACGCTAGCGTTTTTTCCCGGGAAAAAAATGCTGGATGTAAAAGAGGGCATAGAAAAGCACCCGGGCCATTTTCAGCCAAAACAATGTTACATACCCTATTCGGAGACCTTAAGGAACAGTGTTAAATACTCAAAAAACCCAGTCAATGACCCCTTTAACACGGCCCATTAAACTGTGATTTTATGTGCTCTTGGGGGCCCTCTGGTGGCCAAAGGGGCCCTAAGCTGCCGCTTAGTTCGCTTATGCCTTGGGCCGGCCCTGCTCTACCACACTGCAAAACAACTTTTCAGTGTTTGTGAAGATTATCTAGTTACAAATAAAATGAAACACTGATGTAATGATTATTTTTGTTTCCTATTGTTCATTACTTCAATACTCTTCCTGTTAGACCAAAAAGTAAAATATTTATATAAATATTTACAGAATACCTTTATTCTTCTGATAACCAGTAGCAGCTATTCAAAATATATACTTTACTGCTTTTTACAATGGGAGAAAATTAATAGTGAGCAGAATTAAGTTCAAGTTATCGTTGATACGGCCCTCCAACACATTTCAGGTTTCTCATGTGGCCCCTTGTAAAAATGTATTGCCCACCCCGAGTTACGGAGCTGGGCCATGGAGCTAACCCATGGAGCTAGGATTGTGATGCTAGGGAGAGTATGGCAAGCTGGTTTAGCCAAGGCCAAAGGGCAAGAAAGGCCAAATTTCAGCTATTGGCCATCTGAAGGGTTATGCCACAGCAAGGGGTGACCCGCTATAAGAGCCATGAAATGTTAGGTCTCAGTTCAGGGAAGCACACAGTAGCACTTTCTATTTTGAAATGTTTTATTTTGGTATATGGAGCGCGATAAAAAGGTGACCTTCAAATTGTGGCGACGCAAGGACAAATTTGGGTGCACCTACATTTTGTGCACCTAAATAAAAAAGTTAGGCGCACCAGTGCAAGCAAGACAAAAAGTTAGTCTGGAACCCTGCATGCTGGTCTCAGGCTGTCAAATATCAGCACTCATGGAATGCCTCCTGTCCAATTAACTAACCCTTGTGTACACATTTATATTCAAATTATAAACAAACAACAAGAAACATTGTACTTTGACCGGTGTGATTGTATTTTTCAACCGATACCACTTTTGGCCTTGTTTGAACACAAACTGGAGCCCCGTCTTGTAATGTTTCTAATATATATTAAAGAAACTTGGGTTCATCAAAGATTTATTACCTAAGTAGCAACTGGCAAACTGGGTCAACATGTGTCTCACGCTTGGTGTGTGTGTCTTCTACTAAAGAACCTGCTGCTGTGTCGTCTAGGTCGCAGGCCTACAGATCACAGGTAAAAAAAAGAAAAAAGAAGCTAGTCGTTTCTGCCCTCTGGTGTTCGGAAGTAATAACATCCCCAATCGTTGCACATCTCTCCCCCCCCCCTCTCTCTTTTTCACTGGTGCCAGAATGCATAATACAGCCGATCAAAATATATATAAAATATATTAGATGAATTTGCTGAGTTTCAGTGCTGCTTCAAACTTTGAAACTTTCAAAGGGACATTTAGAATAGATACAAATGTGCGATTAATTGCGAGTTAACTATGACATTAATGCAATTAATCCTGATTCAATATTTTAATCGTTTGACAGCAGTACTTTTGACATCAAGGTGAAATTGTTCATTGTACTTCAGAATGATGTCATCCTGTTTAACTAAATAGATAATCATAACTATGACAGGCCCAATGGCTGTGGCTGTATTTGAACCTATGACCTTGCAGTATACTGTCTCAGCTCATTGAGCTATTCTCAGTGTTTTGAAACACTGCGGTCAGATACTGTATTAAAAAGTAAGCTGTTTCTCCTGTGGCAAGCGTTGTTAGATTTGGCCAAAGTTTAAACAGCTGTAATTCAATCATATTTTCACATACGAAGGTGAAATCATTGATGGTACTTCAGAGTGATGTCATCTTGATCCTTATTAGGTTTTAAAAACCATCAGTCAAAATGATATTAGATTTATTGACACAAAGATATTAAGGCAATGTGGACATTTACATAAATACCCTTCTTTCAGGCCCTTTGCATTGCATTTCTCATTCCTTTTGACCCTATAGGACGACATGTATTCTACACATGTATACCAAGTCTGAAGACGATTAGACTTACGGGTCAAGAGAACAGTGAGAAATAGGCATTTAGGAGAAATGGGGCGCAGGGGAAATCACATAGACTTTGGGCATGGCTTATAGCGCCACCTATGGGCGTATGTGGGCCATTAGCATTTCCGCTGTTTTCACGTGTTTGTTGCGCATTACTGTCAATGGGATAACGTCATTGTCAATAACAATCAGTGCAATTAGCCTACCACACTTGAAAGTGTTACTAACCCCAACCCTATTTGTATTAATTTGGTGCATGTCAGTAACCATTTATAGGCCAATTATGGGAGTTACTTGGGTGGGACAAGACGCTCGGACACGTGCACCTAATAAAGTTGTGATTTATAAAGGAAAGCCGGAGCAGAATGTGCATGCTGTTTTATGAATCTGAATATTTTGTGCGCACACACTTTCTGTGTTTCATTCGAACGCAACGGTTTCACCTGAATTCTACAGACGGTTGTTTAAATGAGCCCACAGGACTTTTCCTGGACAGCTACAAATGTTTGCAACCACCCAAGTTGTAACTAACCTGGTTCAAACGCTACAACCAGCAAATTAAGATAATGGGGTATGCTGGGGGAGGGTTGGAGCAAAAACGTAGCCTAGGCTATAGGAAGATAGCTCTTGAGGAACCGGGCAGGTAAGCCCGGTTGTTTATCAATCAGCATTTCTTTTACGTTTTTGTGTTCTGATGAACTTGTTTGAAGTCATGTTTCAAGATAAAGTTTCCTATAGTTCCAATACCGAAGAACACAATTAACCAAGCACACAAAAAATGCCCGGATGCGTTTTCGATCCGCCGCTTTTATCAAGGATGTATAACGCTAGGTCTTGGTTGTGACTTGGCCAGCGGGAATGCAGCTGATATCCAAGAAGTAATTACATTGCATTCTCTGTGTTTGCAATCTTGCAAGACCATTCTCGTCAGGAACGTTCTTCTCAAGAACTCAAGTTCTTAGCGTTCTTCAGATTGATAAACCGTCATTGACAGTAAAAAAAAGTTTGTTTTGTAACCGCAGCTGGTTAGCGTTAGCGTCAATGGTGTCCTCAAGCAAATGTCTCCTTTCTAAAGTATTTTGCACATGTACAGCTTGAATTGCAGGAAAGCCTTCCTCGATTCCACATGGTCAACGGCAGGCGTGTTCTCACGGCAGGGGGAAGTGTCGCTGGGTGGGGGGGAGGAGGCGGAGCTCGGGTCTGAGACATAAACAAATAGGCATGCGACATAGGCTACATCTGATTAAACGCTTACACAACTGTCTGACATCAGATAGATTCAAAGCATGCCAGGATTTGAAAAGAGATCAACTACATTTTAGAATGTAAGCTTGGTGGCGTGGATGTTTTGTGTACAAACCGGTCGAATTCTTCGAACAGAAAGGTCTGGTGAGCTGTGGCTGCTGCCTCCTCCCCTCTCTGACAGGACCGGAGAGATGGACAGATAGAGATGGAGGAAAACTTGAGGATGGACGTGATGGAATGTCATCTTAAGCTTCGGTCCAGATGGTCAAACCATGGCATGTCTGTGTTAGGTTTCCGAGTGATTATTCGCACCTGTTCTACTGTCTGCCACTCTCTGGAGCTCCAAGGGCATGGCCTGAAGATGCTCCTCCGCGTCTCTAGGGGTGCTATGGACGGACCAGGACCCTGACCTGGGTTTGGGGCTGAGGCTAGGGGAGGAGGACAGGAGCGAGGCTGGGGAGATAGCGATGGGGATGGGGGGAGAAAAGGGCGGAAGAGTGGGAGTGAGAAAGCTCTAGATGGGACGAAACAGAGAAAGAAAAACAGATTACCAAGAGATATTATGATTTTCTGTAGATGCATAACTTGGATATCAAAAAGTAGACTTCCCTGAAAAGTATTTTAAATTCTCACTTCCTCCTTCTCTTCTTCTTCCTCCTCTTCCTCCCTCTCCCCAAGCATCTCCACTACCAGGGACGGGAACACCCCCACCCGTCCATCCAGCTCCCCCTCCCAAAAACCATCATCCACCTCCCCCTGGCCCCAGCCCTGGACACGCCTCCTCAGCCTGATCACGGCCCCCTCTGGGAACGACAGCTCCTCCCCACTCTGGGCCTGGTAGTCATACAGGGCCCGCACTAGACCTGGGGGGTATTCCATCAACGTCAATTAAGGAAAAGCGAGACTTATTTCGCCAAGTCTCACTTACTTCAGCGAGAGTTCCGTTCCATTAAGGTGGCTTATTTTAGTTCAAGCTACGTAACCAAGGTAACTTATACTTCGGAACTAGCCTGCTCCGTGTCAGGCTAAAAGTCAAGCTAAACTAAAATGTGTTGCAAAGAAAACAAGCGGAAACAGAATCTGAAAAGACAGTTCCGTCGAGTAAATTCTTGCGCGCAAAACACTTTAGTCTGTGTTCGGAAACGTAGCCTAAATTAAGACTTTTTGAAGTGCATAGCCTACATGAACGATTTACGTGTTTGATTCATTTCCAAAAAATATACACATTTAAATAAACAAGTTAAGAAATAATGTAACTTTAACAGTTTTCAAAAGCCATTGGTTAAGTGACATAAAATAAGGCTTTTAGAAACTAAACAGAGCGTCTAGACAAGTTACAATCGCTTATGGCGTATCCGTTCTTTGACAACCCTTTTATTTTTTATCTTAATAAATGCGTGCGGCAAAGTTATTTTGAAGTAATTGATTAGGCCTAATTGTGTTCAAGATGTGAAAACAAAAACATTATTAGCCCACATAAAGTTCAATTAACCATGGCCTTCTTCAGTGTTTTGAATTTGATCCTACAATTTTTAATTGCTGCCACGTTCTTTTTTTGGTTATATTCTCAATCTCGTGTTGAGAATATCGGCCATAGGCCAGCCTACTGTCAGAACGGTTTCAAACAGCTCATCAAATTACGCTAATTATCAGTAAATCACTGAATGCATATATGTTAATTTGGTATGTCTACAATTTACGCTTTTTAACGGTCGTAATGGTTTGACAAGTTTTCTCCCATGTCATGTTAATTGCGGCAACCCTTTTTTGGGACAACTCCCAAAAAACTCCCCCAAAAAATTACGCTGCTGAAACAACACCACTCTGATGGTTTACGCTTTGCTTTTTGCGACATAACTCCTCTTTTCGACGATCTCCTTATCTGGGCTGCACAGTCTAAGCTTATTGAGGTCTAGCTTGAGTTAGCGTTGCCTGTTAGTGGAACGGAACGTTAGTGGAACGGTTTGAGGCTTAAGTCTGAGTTGACGTTTACCCAAGTAAGACTTATTAGTTTTAGCGAGACTTGCGTTAGCGACGTTGATGGAATACCCCCCTGGAAACACACACAATATAACACACACATCAACAGCTTCTAATACCCAATATAAAGATGTTGTGGTAGTGCTGACCTGCTGCCTGTGGGAGGTACTGTGGGCCTTTATGGGAGTGTTCAGAGGAGGAACCAGAACTGTCAAATGACCAATCCAATGAGTGCCCAACAGCACCCTCACCTGGAGACCAATGGAACTGCAGGTACCTCTCAGGCACATAGCCCACTTGTCCAGACGAGTTACACACCTACACACACACACACACACACACAAAGGACAAGAAGGAGGGGAAGCAAGCTGATTAGCAAATAGTGTTTATTATCGTCTCTCAATCAGTATGTGTGAGATGGAACACCATATTTAGCTGTGACAAAACAGGAAACTGACAGTTAATGCTACACAGAGACAGGAAGTGGGGAGACCACATCAGTTACGTAGAAGAGGACTGATGTAGTGGATATGTGACATCTGAGTGCATCAATACTAACAACATGATCTGGTCTACAAACCCCATTCCCAAAAAGAATGCAATGATTTGATTGATCTCATAAACTCCTATGTCATTCACAATAGATCATTAAAACATATCAAATGTTTAAAATTAGGAACAGTACAATTTTGAGGATTTTTTTTTGTGGAATTTGATGGCTGCAACATGTCTCTAAAAAGTTGGGACGGCAATAAATGGATGGTAAGTGATACTAAAATTACACAACTGGAGGAACATTTGCAACTAACTCGGTTAATTGCAAACAGGTCAGTAACATGATTGGGTATGTAAAGAGTATCTTAGAGAGGCAGAGTCTGTCAGAAGTAAAGATGGGCAGAGTTTCACCAATCTGCGAAAACCTGCATCTACATATTGTGGAGCCATTTCAGAATGTCCCTCAACGTAAAATTGTTGAATATCTCATCATCTACAGTACAGTGTAGATGTAGATGTTTTTGATTAGATTGTGTTCGAGGTATAGCAGTGGACACTAATACTTTTAGATTCCTCAGTAAGGAGCTATGGATCTACTCATCTCTATCTCGATCGAATGGTGATTTGTAAATCCGCTATACTTTATAAACAAGGATTGTTTCATGACTATGAATGAGGTCATTTGTAGATGGAAGGGGGGGACAGCTACATAAACATCAGGGGCAGCTCCTTCCACCACCCCTTATCATTCTCTATCTTTAGGTCTCCTCCCGCTCCTTTTCCTCTCACCTTCAGCCAGTCCTCAACATCCCCATCCTCGATCACCTGAAGCTCCTCCCCTTCGGTGATTGACAGCTCATCGGATTGGCTGGACTGCAGGATGTAATGGGAGACCAGGCGATTACACTTCAGTCCCTTCAACGCCACATGGCTGCCTCTCTGCAGAGGTGGTCAGGTGGCGGGTCAGACCGAATGGGAGGTGTATGTGTGCAGGTGTCGTCTTCACCTGATAGCTGTAGAGGACAATGCAGGGGAGAGGGTATCCACATGGTCCTGAACCAGATGGGGAGTCCACAAAGGTGTCACCGTCGTCATCATAATCCTCAAAGTCTGTGAACTCAAACTCCTCCTCCTGAGGAAGGAGGAATAGAGACAACTCTGAGGGGCATGTTGTCATAGGCTCAAATCTCCTCCTCTCCTGTCCTGTCCTATGCTGAAGGCCAGGAGGATAGCACAAAGAGGCCTCTCTGCCAGAATTGAGATCCACCCTAGCAGCGAATTCGAAGACTTGCACACAGGCTACATACCACAGTGTTTCCCCTACCATTATATTGGGGGGGGCGCCCCACCCCCCCAACGGCCCCTCCCGCCCCCCCTGGAAGGTCAAGTTATTCTTAAAAAAGGTGTTTTCTTATATAGTGCCAGATCACCCAGAAATGTGTTTAAGGTTACCTTTCCTATAAAACAGGTCTATAGCTTTCCTATAAAACAGGTCTATAGCTTGCTTTTTTATTAAGCAAACTAATGGCCTTATGTTATTTATCTTATTTACACATGTCATTCTCAAAGCTGTAAACCTAGGGGAAACACTGTACCAGGTTGTAAATGTCCCCGTTGGACATGCGAGCCTCGCTCAGCCTCCTCTCTCTCTCCAGCTGCTCCTCCACCTGGCTTATGGCACTGGTCAGCCACGGCTCCACATCCACCCCCGCCCCCTCCAGCAAGGCCAGGCAGGACTCTGCCTTCACACGGCTCACCTAGGGACAGCTTTTCTTCAGATTTATTGGAACATAAATACTGTCCATCTTAAAAAAGCTTCCTGAAATTGCCATACATTTGTATTCAAATATACTGTATATAATATAAAAATCTGTAATGGATTATCAGTTATTCAACCAACCTTTTTTTGTTGTTGCAGAAAACTAATAAAGATGATATCACTGTTCTGAGCTATGACTCACCCTGCTAGCAACATTTGCATGAGTCTCTCTTCCCCTATCCCTCCCACCACGCGCTCTCTTTCTCTCACACGCAGGACTTCTCTTCACAGAACACACACACACACTGACTCATGCATTCCATGAAGAAAGCCTGGTTCATCATCAGGTCCTTGTGACGAGGAGGAAGGTGTAGGAGCCTAGGAGGCTTCACATTAGAATAAATGCATCTAATACAGAGTGAGTAACAGGTTTGGCTAACCACAGGTTGCATATTTGACTCTGACTGACCTTGGCCTTTCTGACGGTTTCTTGGACTTCCAGAAGCTTCTGCTCCACACTGGCCCCTGTGTCTCCAGACAGCAGCTTAACTCGCTGCTCCAGAGTCTGCACCGCCTGAATCACACGAGCACACAACACCCTGAAAATCAACACTGTGAAGACTCATTTCACTGGTTGACCTTGCTGTGACCGTCCCATGACCTCTGTGCCTACCCTCTCTCCTTGGGTGATGACCTTGTAGTCTTTCGCAGCCTTGGAGGACCACTTCCTTGCCTCTTTCTCCAGACAACTCTCTCCCTCTGGGTTGATGCTCTGCTGCAGGACACACACCTTGGACGTGGAGGGAGATATCATTAAAACAGGCTGGATTTATATTTTTTGTCACAGTCAGGGTCTTATGTCAGGACAGTGTGTTATGTATATTTATATCTGTACAGCTATTAGGTGTATTTGTTTTGTCTCACCTTATCATGCGGGGAGAGCTGGAATATGAAGTCTGTGATCTTGGTAAAAGCAGGAGCCTCCTGTAGAAAGAGCTGCAGGCTCCTTTCTCTGCTTACCTGGTAGACCAAAGAAGCACTCACTGAAGTTCAAATGTTGTCAACACAACCAGTCTGTCTCTGACACCCATCACTTAACCAGGTTTTCACTAGCACTAAGGTGAGGAATATTTCATGTCTGGGGATCACAGAGGGCCTTTTATGGAATATTCCAGAATGTCTCAAGTTCAATAGGGGCTACTGTGGAACATTCTAGAACGCCTGGAGCTCACACAAGAAAAACTGGAAAGACACAGTCAAAGTCAAACATGCTTACACAGCGCGATTATTAAAAAACATTTGCATCTCACTAAACCGTCCTCTTGGGTACAAGCTCTGCATGCCGCAATAACTAATAATCCCAAGGTGATTTCTGGGGTCTAATACCTGGGCGGCGTGCTCCCCCACCCTGCCGAAGGCTGCCTGAGAGGCGAGACACGCCTCGACCTCCGTAGAACACAGCAGACTGAAGAGGCCTCTCAACTGCTCGTGCAGTTCCCCATCCAGCCTCTGGGAGACACAAACATCACACATACACACACAAGCCAATATACAAAATGTGTCCAAACTTTTGACTGGTACTGTATATACACAGAGAAATACACACAAGCATACGTGCACAAGGTCTGATCAAGGTAGGGTTCTGATTGTGTGTTTGTTTTTTTCAATGTGTGTGTGTGTGTTACCTGCATGATGCTAGGCAGCTCTGCGGTGTAGTAGTGTTGGTGATGAGAGTTGGTGGCTGCCAGAGAGAGAAGGTACTCATTCCGTACCTCCATCAGCTTCTGGTCACACTCCCCCAGTCTGACACTCAACTGGGGGGACAGCGGGAGAGAAGGAAGTAAGGAGGGAAGGAGAGGTAGAAGAGGGACATTGGGGGAGTGGGGTTATGGTGAAGTAGGAATAGAGGGAAGGAGGGGAGGGGGGTGTAAGGGAGGATGGAAGGCTGTGTTAGAAGTGCTGGCCTGTTCTCACTTGCAGCCTAGGTCAGTTTACCTTTGGCCTGTATGAAGCCAGCCTACCAGCCTTCTATAGTCTACCTTGGTGCTTAACTTCTGCAGGCCAGTTCTAAAGTGGAAGATCCCATGCTCATTCCTCCGAGACCTGGAGAACACACAGATCACACACACAGACAATACGTAACATGAATAGCTGTCAGACATGTTTCATACATCAACATGTATGCATGCTATACAGTTCATTTCAGATACTTAGCAGACTATAATAAGAGGTGGTTAACTGGTGAACAGGTTTGCCAGTTAGCAGGCTAACAGGCAGGCAGTCTATCAGGCCAAGAGCAGCCTCCCCACCTGGCCTGGGCATCAGCAGCCTTCTCCCTGGCTGTGTTAGCGATGTGGCTCAACTGGAAATAGGTCTTCTTCAGTTTGTGGAGCTCCCTTAGAGCTCCCACCACCTCCCCCTGGACTCTCTGGAGCTGTTCCAGACCCTGCACACATACAAACACACACTCAACACACATGCAAGTACACACACAACAAACACACTTGCAACACTCACACACAACATATGCAAGCACACAAAATACACACAACACAGGAAGAACCACATAACCACCACACACAGTACATTCAGGCACACACAACACCCACATACAAGCAAACAAATCACATTCATTCGCAAAAATGACACTGGGTAGGTCCAGTGAATGGTCCATTCATGTTTTCATGTTGACTGACAGTTTACAAAACCACAGTGCAGTCTGTGCTAACCCTGCACCAGGTCCGGGGTAGGTAATCGGGAGAATCGGGAGAGTTAACGGTGGGCCGCTTCACTTTTGGGCCGGTCGAGGATTTTTTTGTTGTTGACATTTGTCACGTTAGTCTATCTTCTCTTAAAGTAGGCTACACACGTTCCGCATTCTGACACCACAGCCTCTGCATGGGTTGTACCATGGGAGTTCTCCCCTCCCAAATAGAGTTGGTTGGGTCCATAGCCCGTCTTTTCCAAAAAGTTTTCTCAGATAGGCTACCGATAGTGGGGCCGGGCGGCCCTACCGTAACGATATGCGTCAGGGAGGATGGATGGGAGCAGGGCCGGAGTGATGGCATCACTTGACAAGGTTTTACAAATTGAAAAACGTCTGTTTATTTTACATAAAGCTCCAAAAGCTATTTTGCGTTCCCAAAAAAATTTGAGCATTAAGTGTGGAAGTCCCTATCTTGCATCACATCAAATCCATACGTCCTAGGTTGTGGCTAAACCCCGAATGTTTTTATGCAGTCTCAAAAATTGTAACAATATCAAAAATAATACGATCCCTTTCTGTAATCATGAATCCCCCCAGAAAAGTTCACTGCACCCCCAGTCAAAGCAGGCTGCATCCGGCCCTGTTTGGTCTTGGGCCTGAAACTCCCGGGCTGAAAAGTGGCCCCACTCCGGCCCTGCCCAGCACACAGCACCACACAGCAGCGCCTGACACAACATCATCCTTGTCTGTCTTTCTATCTTGAGAAAGTGACGGGTGGTAAACATGTGACACATAAATCAAGTGTTTCCCTTGAGAACAATTTACAGCAAAACTGAGAGAGAGAAAGAGCAAATAAAGAACGTTAATCTCTGGTTAGCATCTTTGTGGTTTGATGAGGGGAATCTCTATGTGGGTATCAAACAGATTTACCTACTTAGGTAATCAGTGAATCAATTCTGCAAATCGCTTTTATTGACTGTTTCAGTTCATTTCAACGAATTTCTTTTATCTCTACATTCCTACAGACTCCATTGTGTATTTCCCCAATGCGCGTCAGAATAAAGTGAGAAAATAATTGGTTGGTGTGTGTGCCAATGTGTGTGTTTGTGTGTGTGCCAGTGTCTTTGGGAGACAGAGTGTGTGAGTGTTTGTGTGTGTCAGTATACATCCGTGCGTGCCAGTGTCTCTGTGTGGCTCACCCTTTTGGCGCGTGGCTCTTTGGCGTTGCGAACGCTCTTCGAGGCGTCGGCTGACAGGAAGCGATACCCCTCGGCCGCAGTCAGCCGAGACGCTGCGGTCTGAGCTGTGGCGTCCACCAGGGACCTCCACACTGAGAACACACTCCTGGGACACACACATATATTGTCCTTCTGAGGTGGGAGCGCACAGTCTACATGTAATACGTGAATGATTCAGTGGACTCTGCTGCTAACCCACCCGGAACTGAGTGAGTCTCCTTTGCCTCTCTGCCAGTCTCTCTTCTGGTACTGCAGTGCCAGCCTCTGAAGAGCCTGGAAGAGACACACAATACACAATACACACCTCAACATATCCCTCAATATATATATACTCATGGCCAACTCCAATGAACACACAGATACCCCAACAACACACTGTACATGTAACACAGCTTACACCAGCAACGCACTCTTTACCAACATACACTTCAGTACACAGAACTTACCTGTAAAACACACAACATACCTTAACCAACATCTACTTTACACACAATTCACCGCACACTCACTTTACCAACACACACTCATCTCTCGACATACATACCCTTACAAAAAAGAGTATATTAAAGTATACTATAAGTATACTAAAATATGGATAGTACACTTTTAGTTCACTTCTGATATACTTTTAAGAAGTATGCTTAGAAACAGAAAATTGTATACATTTCTTCTGGTGTAGGATGTACGTTTTCTATTAATATACAGCAAAAACTGACAAAATACTTTTAAAGTACATTACAGGTTAAATGTTTTAGATCCATCTTGTATATGCTAATTATTCATGTCTAGGAAAAAATATTATGCATTGCACATTGAATCCTTCTTGGTACTGAAGCTGTAACCTTAATTACCGCCAAACTATTTGAAGCCCTATACTCTTATACTAATAATTATCAATTGGAGAATTCATAGAAAACGAAAAAGCTAGCTATTTGAGAAAGAAGCAGGCAGAAGGGTTGCATTATGCATTGAAATGCAGTGAAGATAGCGTGGCTCATTAGCTTGTCAATTCCCATGATGCACGGCGGTAAATAGTGTTAACATTTGCTGATAAGTTTGCCGTTTGTTCAAAATACATTCAAATGGATCTGCTTAGAATTTAGTGTGTGTAGTGCGTGGTTCTTGTCATTGTTGTGCTGGTTTACCATTGTAACCATTAGTTAAATGACTGTTATGTTTTATCAGAACAGCTGGATTTGTACAACACAACTGCATACACTGTAATTATCTTAATTCAGCTAATAATCTGCAGTGTTATTTGGCAAGGGCCTCGTTCTTGTCAAGTGACGTAAGATCGGCGGTGTTTGAGGGGCCCCTAAACATTTAAATATATTAGTAAGTCATAGTTCATGGACATTTATGAAGCTTGATTCTTTAAGTACTTACGTTAATTGATAGCACTTCAAGAAAGTATTCCAAAGTATACTTTGAGGTACTTTCGGAAGTATCCTTCATGAACTGAAAGTGCATTACACAGGCTACTTTACAATATTCAAAAGTAAACCTCAAATACACTATAAGTGTACTTTAAAGTGTACTAAATGACCTAAAAAGTGGGCCAATTCAGTTTACTTAGTACAAAATAGTATATAAATAAGTACACTGCTGGTATACTTTAAGTACCATGATAAAAAGTATACTTCTTTTTCGTAAGGGTACACCTCAACAAAAAAGGCAGGTAAGTCTTGTTTTCAGAAGAACTTGCATAGATATTTATGGCCAGACCAGCAGAAGACCCGTAGCTGTTTTGAGTAACAGCAGTAGAGACTTTCATCATCAGCATACCAGTCTGAACACCAGCACCTAAGTGTCAACACATACGTACACACACAAGCGCAAACAAACACACGCCTACTGTTTACTTCCTATTCAAAGTACACAAGAGCTACCTCTGTAACTGACCCCAGCAGGGTCAGAAACACACACACACACACAAAGCTCTCTAGTCTCTGAAGCTCCTGGTTCACAAGGTCTTTGCTCCCCATCACCTGCTTGCTACATTCCATAGTCTTTCCCTCTCTGTTCCCCTCTTTTCTCCCCTCTCTCTCCCCCCTCTCTCTCCTTCGTATGAATTATTCCTCTCTCAATCTCTCTTGCACACTCTGTTTGTCTCTCTCCTTCAGTATCTCACAATCTCTCATCTCCACAGTCCATCTCTCTCTCTGTCTCTGGTCAATGTTTTCCTGGGCGAAAGTGTGTGAGTGTGTGGGGGGGAGGCATTCTCTTCAAGGGCAGCCATCTCCGTCGTCCCTCCACTTCCTCACCTCTGGACACCAACACAACACTCAGGAACTGAAATAGTCACCAGAGGGTCAATATTTGGGAAAGCGTCAGGAGACATTACAGTAAAGTGAGGGCTTCCAGGAAAGGTTCTGGAGTCGGGGAAGAGAGCTACTCCAAATAGCCCAGTAGGAGGAGACACAAACACACATTGTTCACTATGTCATTACTCTAGGGGTAATGTTATGGTTGATACACACACAAACATTACAGATCTCCCACCTGAGCATACTCTTTCTCTATGGCAGCTCGTTGTTTACTGAAGGACCTTAAGGGGGAACAAAAAAATGATATTAGCACACATTCAGTACACAGGAGGATACTGATCTCCTCTTCCACTCTCTTCTAAGTTTCTAGGTAGCGATAGGGGAAGGGGGGAGATATGGAGCAGAGCGGGGAGGGTTGGGGAAGAGCAAGCATGAGAAAGGGTGGGTGAAGATGAGTGAGGTATAGGGTGATGGGGAAGAGCAAGCATGAGAAAGGGTGGGTGAAGATGAGTGAGGTATAGGGTGATGGGGAAGAGCAGCATGAGAAAGGGTGGGTGAAGATGAGTGAGGTATAGGGTGATGGGGAAGCAGGGGGTAAAGTTGTGGAAGGGTGAGGTAAGGGGTGAGGGACTGGTAGAACAGGGGTCAGGGGAGTTTCTAGATCATTCCCACTGGGGGGGGCCAAGCTGAGGCCAGTTGTACTGTTATAGAGGGCCAGTTACATTAAACATTATTGTTGTCATCGTTTTCTTCGCTGCATTGCAGGCACAATGGGTAAAAGATAACATCGTCTGCTAAATGAGTAAATGTAATGTAAATGTAAAAGACCAGGTTTACAATTATTTAGACTCTACATTTAGGGGGGCCACAAGGGGGTCCGGGTCCAAGCCTGTTGTCAAAGGGGTACTGACAGAGGGGAGACAGGGCGAGATAAGGGGTGAGGGCAGGCTAAGGAGTCAGACCTAATGTCCTCCAGGAGCTCTCCTTCCTGCTGCTGCTTGGTGTGCAGACGACCCAGCTGCTCTGCAAACACTAGCTTTGCCTGCTGGGTCTCCTTCACCTGTACACCCACACAACACAAAAATAGACAGACAAATACCGTACATATCATCAAAAATACACGTGGCAAATATACAAAAAATATTTGCATTACTCTCTACATTTAAATGCACTGCCATTTAGCATAAATCTGACTTCTGTTCCGTTGCTACACACATTGAGGCATGATCGACTGCAGATGTTTGTATTTTATTCACATCATGATTCGTCTTACACAACGTTATAGTTTTTTTTAATCGACATTATTACTTCTGATTATTGTTACAAAGTTCCGCATTACCATTGGACAGGAGTCGGACCTCGGAACCTCTCTGGCTACTCTTTGCTGTTCACCTCGCTTTAGATTAGCCTATAGATTTAGATTATGATGTCTTCTTACCTTTCTCGGAGGTGGTTGCATTCTACTTCACCAAGCTGTATCTTTGACAGTTCGCCCAAACTTATTCTTGTCCTTCATTCCGCGATTAACGTTTGCAGCAGCAAGGAGACAGTACAACTTCCCGTGTGTTTCTGACAGCGGGCGGTACGAGAGCATCTCTGACTCCATCTACATTCAACGCACTGGCGCCGCCTAGCGGACATGCCATGCCACTGACAACCGCGTAAGGCTTCACTATTCCCGTTGTTCATACCTTGTTAGATTTTCCTAATGCAGGGGAAAAGCGAACTTTAACTTGATTGGCTTTGTAGGACCATTCGATGGCAAGAATATACTGCTAGGACACAGAAAAGCACAAATAAATTATAGGCTAGTTGTTCCATTTTTTTTATCTAGATCAGAATGATCTGGATTTTTAAATCCCTTGTTTTTCTATATAGGATCAAGTAATCCATTTTACGTTTGTGCTGGTTTTTCAAAGCAACATTGGATTGGATCACCCTGACCCAGATACAAACTTTTCAAGATCACCAAATTTGGATTCCCAGTGTTATAAATAGGACTTCAACAATGTAGGCCAGTCAGTCAGAGCCATCATCGGACCCACAAACAAATAAAAACAAACAAATATACATTTTTCACAAATAACCTACAGAGAATGTCTAATATAGGCTACGGAGAACTGCCACTCTCGGGAAACTTCCGGGTTCTGAACTGGTTGCAGTTCCACTCTAGATGGCGCTAACCATAGATATATATAAATCTATGGCGCTAACGGTCGAGTGCAGAATGAATGGAGGTCTATGGAGCTATACCCCTCAAAATCCATTTTCTCAGGATACAATCCTTTGTCTAGTATTTTGAATGTTGAATTCGAGAGGGGAAGGGGAAAAAAATACACACTGCTGGGTTTTAGATTTTTTTTAAATCGCCTTTTGTTCTACAAAGACTTTTAAAATGTCAATGACGTCATACACATTATACGGCCAGAGATACCGTATTACGGCAAGCTCCGGTCACTTTCCTTTCTCTCTCGAGGCATCGACAACACAGCTGACAGGTTAGGCTCCCCCTGTCAATACACATGCTAGAAATAGTTTTGGCCTGCTAATGTTGTTGCTAATGTTGCTAATGCTCTGACATTATGATTCCACTTCGGATGCCATCAAGCGCGGGATCTCTGCTTATAGTCAGTCCTTCAATAACCAATCAGCATTCATTAGCAGAATGCTAGCGTGTTATGGGCAACAACGACTCACCCTGTAAGAAATCGAAAGGACATAAGTAGGCCTACTCGTTCATTCAACTTTTGACCTAAAATCCATGTTGAACATGCAAAAAACTACAATCCAATCTGAGATTTCTCAGCGACAATCAGGTGAAAGAGACCAATGTACAAATGTTCGCCACAACCGAAGACAAACTTTAAAACTTGAATTTTGTTAACTATTGGACATTTTGGGCCTTTTTCAGATTTTGAAACACATGTTCAAAATATTGTATTTGTGAATACATTATATTTGTTTTTATTTATTTGTGGGTCAGATGATGGCTCTGACCGTGTGGATTGTTAAATTTTAAATTGTTCTGTCTCTTCAAATCAAAACAGATGAACGTGACCCCATGCTGGCTACTGAACTGTTATGTAGCTAGTAGCCTACATTGTTATATGTAGTCTCATTTATAACTCTGGAAATCCCAATTTGGTCATCTTGAAAAGTTTGTATATGGATCAGGGTGTTCCAATCCAATGTTGCTTAGCACACAAACCACCATACAAAGGTAAGATTGATTACTCAATCAGTGCCCCAGACATTTTTCATAGGGGTGGCCAGATGGGGCCACTGAAAATATTGGGGTGGAACACCAAATTCAAAAGCCATAACTGAAATTAAGGAATTGTAGGCCTATTCTGTTGTTGACCGACGTTAACATTCGGGGCTTAGCCCAAACCTAACAGGACCTTGAGTCGTTTATTTCACCTCAGCGAGGGACATCAACAGAGAAAGCGAGTGTTGCAGGCCCCGGCTCAGGAGGCACGGCTGGCAGATTACTGGAGATACAGGAGAAAATAAAAAGACTGAAAAGTAAGGTTGCACCCTCGAGGTTTTCCCGGGATGTTTCTCTTTTTGAGCGACTCTCCCGGAAAACGTGAGGGACGAATTGTCCCGTTTTTTGTGAAAATCTAAATTTGAATTTCATAGTTTCAAATAAAACCTAATTTGCAATTTCATTCTACTACTATCCTGGTTATGTTCAAACATGTTTAGCCAATCAGTTAATCTATGTTTCAACACAGTTCATTTTAATCAATAGCAACTAAATATGATCTCACATTCCTTATTTTCAACAGACGTGTTACAACAGCTTCCAATATTCCATAAACGTGTTCAACACCATTGACCTAGCGCGCCAAACGTGGTTAGAGTGAGCCATAACTGCTTGAACATAATTATCAATGAAATACATTATTCATCAAATAGCCTATTAACTTGTTAGCCTGCCTATGATAAATTAAGCATTCCATATCCCTTCAATTCACCGACCGCAAAAGACAGATATTACTGTAAACCAAAGGAAAACTCAAGTAGGCCTTGTATATAAAGAAAACACAATTATAAACTCGATAGAGCCACAAACGTTAAACCTAAACGCATATAGCGTTTGTACACTATGACATTTTGTGTGTATCACACGAGAGCGCGTAATCCGTGAGCGAAAAGTTTAGGCATAGAGAGACGTTCACTAACATGCTCAAGGGCGTAGGTTTGGTTTGAACATTGGTGGGGACAGGTTTACCATACACTATTTTGCTATCAATGCTCCTACCTAAACAGAGCATGAGCAGAAGGCGTTTGTGCAAACACACACACACCCACATACACAAGATACTGCGTTAGGCTACATACAGTAGGTCAGAAGTGTCAAAATATATTCAGGTTTATTCAGAGTTCTGTAACAGTACGTACATCCAGTAGTTAACTAAACTTATTTCTGAAGCTAATATTAGCTATATAGCTCAATTTAATAATGGTTTGGCTTGTCTTCAATGTCATGGACGTCTTCGCTGCTACCCTCATCTTCACATGAACTGTCACTGCCCCTCTCAATGTCTAAATGCTTCCTAGCATGTGGACCAATCTCCTTAAAAACAATTAAAATGACACATGTAGCTACACTATCAACTAATGTATACTTTTAGAACCAGCTAGGCACATTATTCAATCTACAGTAGATTGTTTGTTGAATCCACGAATTTTGTAAAGTTTTTTCACTATTTTAATCACTTAAAATCCACAACTGTGACCCTGTAGCTCCAACTGCCTCTTCCATGTCTGAACTGCTGCCTTCCATTGCTTAATTTTCCTAATAGAAATAGCAGTTTGGTATGACTATATTAACAAATCCTTTTAGTTTGCAGGTATAGCTAGCATGGCTTTGACCGCAACTACGGCATATTCAAGACAAAGAATGTCCGATAGCTAGCAAGCAGACAATTCCGTAGTTGAGTTCTAGAGCTAGCAAAGGCTCGTTAACGTTAGAGATACTATACATTTTCA
This sequence comes from Mallotus villosus, assembly GCA_903064625.1. Taxonomy (NCBI): domain Eukaryota; kingdom Metazoa; phylum Chordata; class Actinopteri; order Osmeriformes; family Salangidae; genus Mallotus; species Mallotus villosus. The sequence continues at coordinate 22,003 of CAEFZP010000142.1, read as the reverse complement.
ACAATAATATACAGGAGTGTAATATAATTCGATTTTATAGTTTTTTATTCACTCAATGTTAACTTATACCTCACAGGAGTAGCTGCCAAAAAGCCAATTCTCAGTCTCGGTTCAACGCTCACTTGACCACCGTTAGCTGACTGGCTGACACGTTGTGATCAGCGCTCTCCTGCCAATCAGGAGTAACGATGACCTTGAGAGTTAACCAATTGTGGAGCAGAACATTTTAAAATAATGAAAAATATATATTTAGACTCGCAATTATTGGTAGGGACATGTCCCTACCGTCCCTACCTAAATTTACGCCTATGAACATGCTAGAGAAACAGCATTTATTCTGACAGACTGTTAAAGCCTGACGGCGTCACCAGGGTCGGCTCCAAGGGGGGGCAATGCCACCCAAATGGAATGATGTGCCCACTCAAAAAACAATTTTGTTAAAGTATAAATAAGAAATACTGGCATTGGCTATACATTAAATATCAAGATGGCTACACTTTCCTGCAGAATATGCAAGTCTGCTCTTATTTTGACTCTCATACAATGTAAATGCGTTCCCCCCTTGTGAAAAGAAATGCCCCCCCATTGAATTCGTTCTGGAGCCGAGTCTGCGTCAAATAAGAAACGATGGTATTTCTTTGAATCCATTCATTACTACTTTTTATTTGTTTAAAATTATGAAATACGTTAATTATAAATTACAGTCATAATAAGCAATATAAATAAGCTATGCTTTCAGGATTTACACAGTAGAAGGTAGACATCCAGTCAGCTGTTGAGTTCACGGGCCACATCTTTTAATTTCTCCAGGAATTTTTTAGGAGAAACTGAGGACTCACACTGAACCTCAACATCCCATTGTTTTTCCTTAGATGAGGGAGAGAGAATGAGAGAGAGAGAAAGAGAGAGATGGTGAGAAGGATAAAGTTATCATCAAGCATGTCACAGTAGATGATGTGATGGAGGTCACAGTGAAAATGGATGATTGGATGATGGATGAGACCAGTCTCATTTTGTTTCACCTACATTTTTACATAAGTCCTTGAATGTTTCCAGCAAAACATTCGCTTTGGAGTTTTCGGGAAGCACGGATGTCAGTATTTTCATTCCTTCTATGAAGTATTCAGGTGTGGAAGTGTCCTGTTTAATGGAAAAGACAAAACAGGTGTGAGCTCGCAAGATACCCGTTTCATCAAAACCCTTTTTTTATGACAATGACCAAACTGATTTGATATGATGTTCTTTGTGATCTATTTCCCTTTCTCTCTCTCTTACCCCACACGGCAACTTAAGACAACTGCATTTGGCCTCCTGGGGGAGAAAATAAATGTTTCAGCATACAATGACACACTTCGATCATATGTTTGCTGTCTAGTAATTCAATGATAAATCTTAATCTAGACCTAGTCAGAAATAGAAGTTAGACGATTAGACTAAAATCATTACAGCTAACCAGTCTAGCATAGAGCAATGGAGAACAAAGGGAAGTTGTAGTTGCATGTTGTGGTGTGCTGTAATTCAGACTGCAGTCAGAAAAAGTAGATCAGATATGTTGAGAGATAACTTAGTAACCAAGGCTTTGCAGAACAGACTACAGAAGGTGTCATTTGGCACACTATCAGACTAACACACGTGCTGGCCTCTGATAGAACGAGGATAAGTGAAGAGAAGGATGAAAAGGAAGATGGATGGACAGAAGAAATTATGAATAAAAGGATGGAAGTAGAAAGAAAAAGAGTGTAGACTTACCTTACTGGCAGAGCAATTTTCCGGGCAGGTCTGCCATCCAAAACAAAGACACAATCATGACAACAAATCTTAAACAGCATCTCAAACAAGACATCAAAAAACATAATAATGTCAAATCAGTGTAACAATGTTATCTTACCTGAACTTCCTTACTAACTGGATCCCAGTCCCTAAAGAATTCTAAGAACACAATGGGTCTGGCTGACATTCTATGGGTCAGGCCTAGCAGGATTCCCAGTGCGACCAGAAGCAGGGTTCTCTGCTGCAAGGACATGACCTGGATGTGTTGGAGTAGAAATGAATCTCTGCTACTGAAACCAACTGGTTGTGTGGAATGGTTTACCTCTGGTTCGGTTGGCATTTTTAAAGACCCTTTTCTGAATTTCCAATGTTGAATTCTGTGAATGTTGGGGAACTCCTATTGTCGGTTATCATGACGGTGGCAGATAACTACATTTTCCACAGCAGGGCTCCTTACGCAGATGAACTTTCTGACTCTGCTTGAGGGCATGGCACCTCAAACATATCAGATCAATCTTATCTCATTCCATTTCAAAAGCATTTCCTTACACATCTTCGCATAGGCCTGGCTGAATAGGCAACCACTAGAAACATGTTGTCATTATTAGCTTTTATTCAAAATCTTATTTGCTCTTGTCGATTTGTGGAGCCATGACTGTGCAGTGCATGTGTGTGTGTCAGCTTTGTGGGAGTACAGGGGTGTCACTAGGAATTGTCAGCCTCTATGAAAACATATGAGTGTTGACCTTGGGAGGCCAATGCATGGGCCCTAAAATCCCACCAGAAGATGTGTGTGTGTTTTGGGTTACAGAGAGATGTTCTCTCTCTGGTTGTGCAACACAGTGTGCGAATTACGGGGGGGTTGGGGGGGGTCTGACCCCCATAATTAAGACTTGGACCCCCCCCCAAAAGAGGTAAAAACAACAAGGGGTTGATACATTTATATATCGTTCTTACCTGTAATCGTAAATATATATTTAATATATTTACCATATTCATTCAATAACAGGTTGGCGATACACAGAAATTGCTTTATGGCAGTGAATATTACACACATAAACCCAGCGCTCGAGTGACAAGTGTGCAATACAGAAGCTGGTTGAATCACCTCAGTGTAGCTACTGCGTAGTGAGAAAGTGCAAGAAAGGTAAGTTAGCTGAGCTAATACCAAAAACATATTCTAATATAATTCAGATCTATAATATTTTTGTGATATTTTATATCACAAAAACATTTCACTGTGTTTGGGCCGTGGCATAAAATGACTCCTAATATAATTTCACAAAATCATATAATCAGCACATGGGAAAGTGTGAACTAGTTATATTCAGGTGAAATAATTCTATCATTCTGATTGGATTTTAGCAGCAGATTGATTGCTGTAATATAATTTATATATCTTGAACGTTTTTGCCAATAAAACCTTTTAAAACCTTTAAAATGTGTATTATTGTTTTCCAGTATTCCATAGAAACACATGAAAAAACTATCCACAAATACTGAACTAGCAAACTTTGCAAAATACAAAATGTGTCACTGCCAATACTTTTGGCCTCAACTGTACATAAGTAAGTCAATCAATAAAAAAAAATACTAAACATGTTCAGGGTTCCTATATAACTGATGTGTGACATTGTCACACTCTAGGCTTTTCCCTGATGAGATGTATTCTCAAATGATGCATGGCAACAATGCTGACTTAAGATCAAACATAAGATATCTGTCTTTGATTTTCTGACAGTGCCTCTGACACACCATGGGAAACTAGAGATAAACCCTTGCTGGGGTAAAACCAATAGTTATTTTCTCAGAAAGCAAAGGTGAAGGTTGAAGAGTTCTGTCCTTAACCACTGATCAGTTTACAATAATGAAAGATTATAACTAATGATTACATTATTACTTTTATACTGTTTGGAATGCTCTGAATATAATAAATAATGTTGAAATTATACCCTGCTATATTAGCTAATTACAACATGGAACGTCATTTCTAGGAGCCCTATCTAAATGCCAAACAAAAGTTATCTAGCAAGCGGTGTCCTCTTTCTGTGCTTGCTAAGTTGATTGTCATCCCCTTGACGTTTCATGAGAGAGTAAAAAAAAACATATTGTGATACTATCTAATTGCCCTGACTTCTGTATTCATGGTCCAGTCTTCTGAGATGCTCAACTTGTATACGTGTATCAGACACCTGCACCTAGTTCTATAATATATACCTTGATTTTGTCATGAATTTGTACTTAGCGATTTACTTCATTGACTTGGTACTTTCACAGCAATTGGTACTATCTAATATGTCTTCAATGTCAAAAGCAATGTCCCACAATAACTGATGCCAAATATTAGGTTAAAAAGAACAATCTACGTTTGAAATCATTATGTTGTCATATGTATGTTTATTATTATTAATTTGATGGATATTTGTATTAATCATACATTAAAATGCAATTAACCAGACAAAAACAAAACACGCCCCAACCACTCTTCTCTTTCTAGTTACACTAAAACACTATAATTTATTATCATACATTTTTACAAACTGTATATATGCTGTGTATGTATGTACATTGTATAATTGCAATGCCTTGCACATCTTTTGTATTACTTCACCGTTTATCCCAGCACAATCATGTAGATTATACTGGTTTGTTTTAGACCCCAGGTGGCAGGAAACCAATAGCTGTGTCCTTTCATGTGATAACAGGAGACACAGGTAGACCTGGCCATCCACTTAGGGTACAGACTAGTGGAGCTCAGACCCCCTTCTCCTATGCAGATCTCCTCCTTCTCTCCACCTTTTCTTCTTCTTCTGTTTTCCTGGTCTTTCCTTCTGCATCTCTCCCCCATCTCTTTTCTCCCCATCACTCCAGGAACTCGCTCTTCAGACTCCCCTCGCTGTCAGAGAAGTTAAGCAGCTCCTCCAGCTCGTCTCCCTCCGTCTCCTCCTCTTCCTCCTCTGCCTCCCGGGATGTCTGAGGCTCTCCCTCTCCCTTCCCCCCCAGCTCCAGGTAGCCCTTGGTGGTGGGATTAGGCGCTCCTCCATGGCCCCCAGCCTCTGCTTTGGTCTTGGTGGCCTGGACCATGACAATTCTGTCATCCCAGGTGGTGGGGTTCCCTCTGGGGCTGCCGTCGGCCACCCGGTTGCCTGCATCTGCGCTGAGGGCCCTGGCACTGGGGGCCAGAGATACTGCAGACTTGCTGGTACACAGCCCCATGGCCCTCCACTGGTCTGGCAGGAGCTGGCTCACTGTCTGTTCCGCAACCTCTCCCTGATGATGCACCTGTGCCTTCTTGAGAGGACTGGTCGAGGTTGAGCATTGTTTCTTTTGGATGTGTGTGCGTAGAAGGGAACCCTATTCTCATTATCTAAACACAGACGTTTGGAACAGGAGCTTTTGTCCCTGGTCTCAGCTGTGTTCTTGAGAGCTCTTGACTTTAGAACAGCATCCATACTGACAGCTTATCACACAAGTCTGTTTGTGGCAGTTAAGCTCTCATACTTGAGCAAAAATATAACCCACACCCAAACTATATACAGGTGCTGGTCATATTATTAGAATATCAATCATATAAAAGTTGATTTATTTCACTAATTCCATTCAAAAAGTGAAACTTGTATATTATATTCATTCATTACACACAGACTGATATATTTCAAAAGTTTCTTTGTTTTAATTTAGATGATTATAACTGACAACTAAGGAAAATCCCAAATTCAGTATCTCTGAAAATTACTGATGCGTATTTCATTATACAACAGGACTTGGCACCTGCACACAGTGCCAAAGCTACCAGTACCTGGTTTAAGGACCATGGTATCCCTGTTCTTAATTGGCCAGCAAACTCGCCTGACCTTAACCCCATTGAAAATCTATGGGGTATTGTGAAGAGTAAGATGCGATATGCCAGACCCAACCATGCAGAAGAGCTGAAGGCCACTATCCGAGCAACCTGGGCTTCCATAACACTTCAGCAGTGCCACAGACTGATTGATTCAATGCCACGCCGCGTTGCTGCAGTAATTCAGGCAAAAGGAGCCCCAACTAAGTATTAAGTGCTGTACATGCTCATACTTTTCATGTTCATACTTTTCAGTTGGCCAAGATTTCTAAAAATCCTTTCTTTGTATTGGTCTTAAGTAATATTCTAATTTTCTGAGCTACTGAATTTGGGATTTTCCTTAGTTGTCAGTTATAATCATCAAAATTCAAACAAATAAACTTTTGAAATATATCAGTCTGTGTGTAATGAATGAATATAATATACAGTTTCACTTTTTGAATGGAATTAGTGAAATAAATCAATTTTTGATGATATTCTAATAATATGACCAGCACCTGTACAGATACCTGTACAGGTACATACAATTAGAATATTCTCAATTTATAATGCAGATTTCAATTTCCACAGGACTTGGCACCTGCACACAGTGCCAACCTGGTTTAAGGACCATGGTATCCCTGTTCTTAATTGGCCAGCAAACTCGCCTGACCTTAAAACCATCGAAAATCTATGGGGTGTTGGAAGAGATGGGATTTTCCTTAGTTGTCAGTTATAATCATCAATATTTTAAAAAAAGAAACATTTGAATATATCAGTCTGTGTGTAATGAATGAATATAATATACACTTTTCACTTTTTGAATGGAATTAGTGAAATAAATCAACTTTTTGATGATATTCTAATAATATGACAAGCATCTGTATATATATTTAACAGGATGTGTTCGATCCAAGTCACCCTAATTATTTGTGAAATGTTATTTTGGACCTCCCAATTGAGATTTATTGTTTGAACCCAGATAGTTAATTTCATCCTCAAAAGGATACCCCCTCTCGTAATCCGTAGGCTGCTAGAGGACACCATGTTCAACTCTTCAGCATAGGTGGTGGTCATCAATAAGGTAGAACTGAACTGACCCTATAGTGTTAGCGTTCATAGCTACCTTCAATTACATAATTTGCTTACATATGAGCCTTTACCGTCATTGTTTCTGTTAGTTTCTAAAAAGGCTATTGTAATTCAGGTGGAATCACTCCTGTTGCATGACCGAGTTTTATCTTGTGGTGTAACCTTCACATGAAAGCCAAGTGCTCATACTAATAGTGTCACTTACGTTTCAAGTTATGTCGATTTTCAACCAGATAAACAGGGATTTTTTTATGACACATCTGATATAGTGCTTAGTCCTTCAATCAAGTAATGTGGGTTTGTGCGTTTGACAGAATTAGATATCATATTATTAAAGTGACAAGGCTCAAACATGAAGAACTAAGTACCGGCTTCACTGATGTAACGCACGTGAAACTGATTCCGATTCTTTTTCCAACATGACCTTCACGATCCCATGGTGTAGTGCCCAAGTCTAAGTATGAGTATATTTTAACACGTTTTGAGGTCAAAGGGTGATTACGTAGGGTGACACGGTATACATTTTAATTATTTACGATATTAAGTATCACAAAATACTACAATGTATGAAAAACTAAGTTAAATTGCTTTTTAAAGGAACGGTTCGATACAGGCAGTATTTTGGTGACTCGCAAAGGGTCCTTCTCAAAATGCATGGTGCAACATGCGTTGGATAATTCGAGAACATACTTGCATTCTCCTGTCCCTTCGTTTAAGATCACTGAGTTGAGGCAGGCATGCTCCTGACTTGATAGGCGAAAGACACTTGTAGTTTTGCTCAGGAAATATCACCTACAATCTATTTAATCGTACAAATACTTGGGTAGCCTTTCTATTGAATCTTATTTGAACAGGTTGGGATTTTTATCTTGAGGCCTTGCGTTTTCTAAGCTAAATCAGTCTCCCACACGTCCTACCAGAATGTTGAGCATTGCAAGAACAGCTTCAAGGTCTCTCCCCTCGCAGACCTGCACCAGCAGTGTGTCCACCTTGATAAAGAAGGTAAGGCTAACGGTACCAACGACTCATCCTAAGTGTTAATGTTCGAAAAACGTAAAGTTGTCAAGCTAACCTGTTACAACGATGTTACCTAAGATTACCAAACTGTCAGAGCTAGCGCTAGCTAGCTTGCTAACGATTACAGTGTAACTGGCTAGGCAATTGTGATGGAGGCTGGCTAATCCACGTTTTTTAATGGCAAATGTCGGTCACTATTACGATGTGACATACATTGATCATACATGGATTCTTGGATCAAGTCACGACTATATTACTGTAGCTGGTATGGGAAGCTGGGGTTTGTCAAGCGAGCTAGCTTGGAAATGTCCTAGCTTAGGTGATCTAAACTAGCTCCCTAGCTGTGACGCAACCTCGTTTGCATCTTGCAATGCATGAGCTATCGAGTTTGGTTAAGGATATTTTTCAATTTGGTAAAGCATTGGTTATCAAGTGATTGCATACATTAAGATCCCGTCTTAGAATTTCGTCAAACGAGTACTGTTAGTTACCATCCTGCGATAAATGGCGAGGGACCTGGCTACCTAGCTAACATATCTCTTCATACTTTTAACGTCTAATTTGCCAATATTGTAGGATAGCAATATACCTAAATGTCGCTAACGTTGACGCTAGAACAGCACGTATGGCAGCACTTTTTACCCCCATAATAGCCCGGTTTTTAAATGAATGAACGGGCTAGTACGTCATTCATTGTGTCTCCCTCACGTGAAGAGAGCACCGATGACCTTCGATGTGGTGTCCCTGACTTCAGCCCTCCCCCCAAATGGCAACACAACCGCCCCTCCGTGTACAGGATATGTGCACGGAGGCAGACACACCTCATACAAATTTGAGTGATAATTAAATATATAATCAAAACCTGAAACGCGTGACATATTTTCATTAAATGTGCGTTTTTCTTTCTTTTCCAGGCTTGCTGGAATGGATTCCAACAGGACACTCTTAGGGCCATGGCCAGAAGAGACTATGCGTGCGTTTCTTTGTAACCAGTTGTAAATTCTGCATGTGAATGTGTTACGTACAATGTGAAACTATGTTCTAGCACTAACTGTGACAGTGTGTCTTACAGCTCAGAGGCCATCAAAGGCTCCGTTATCGGAATTGACTTAGGCACCACCAACTCCTGTGTGGCCGTCATGGAAGGCAAGCAGGCTAAGGTCAGCAAGGGAACATTGATGGGAAACTTTTTGTTGCCCAAGAGTTTTCTAGATTCTTAAAGGTTGTGCGTCTGTGTGTTCCAGGTACTAGAGAATGCAGAGGGAGCGAGGACCACCCCCTCTGTTGTGGCATTCACAGCTGAAGGAGAGAGACTGGTGGGCATGCCTGCCAAGAGGCAGTCCGTGACCAACCCCAACAACACGCTGTATGCCACCAAGCGGCTCATCGGGCGCCGCTACGACGACGCAGAGGTCCAGAAAGACTTGTGAGTGGAATAGTATCAACCTACAGAGTTCTATACTTACATATATACCTGCTGATACAACTTGTCCATATTTCCACACACAAGCTAATCCAGACATCCCGAGTTTCCCGCATTTCAATAGTGGCTCCCGGACACCCACAAATGCCATACAAGCTCCCGGAAATCCAGATTATAGTATTTCGAACGAGCATTACGGGAGAGCTAATTTCGGGTGGAGATATCCGCATATCGCGGAGATATGTGCATATCGCGCGTCTTGATTGCGCCTCGGGAGGTGTATACGTGCTGTTTGAGGAGTAATTTAAACCCTCCGAAATTTGTCGTCCCGGGGACACACCTCCCGGATTTGAGTGTCTGCATGTTGGGATGTCTGCTAATCAGTTCTTGAAATTATCATTAGAAACATCAAATACAAATCTAAGAAATTCTTGATCGTTTTTGAAAATGGGTATGGTACCTTGAAATGGTACCTTAAAGGAATTTGTACAACTTCCTGCAAGAAGTGGCCTCAAAGGTTTGATCTTAGATTTTTTTTTGGACAGCGGGCGCGGCGGGCGACGGGGGGGGGGAGAATGACATGCCGTTGTGTAAATAAGATAAATGACATAAGGCCATTTAGTTTGCTTAATAAAAGAGCAAGCTATAGACCTGTTTTATAGGAAAGGTAACCTTAAATGAATTTTTGGGTGATCTGGCACTGTATAAGAAAAAAATTATAATTACATAACGAACTTGACCTTCCAGGGGGGGCTGGAGGGGCCGTTGGGGGGGCGGGGCGCCCCCCCAATATAATGGTAGGGGAAACACTGATGTCTAACTGCTGTCTGTGGACATGTTGCTACGGTGTTTGTATGCGTGAAATGCTGCGTAATGCGGTTTTATCAACTGGTGTCGCTAACTGGCCATCTTGCTTAGTTCCAGCTGGAGCACACTCACCTTCTCACCGTTTCAATCTCGTGTCGGGATGTTTCCTTTATAAATGTTCCAGCATGCACGTTGTGCTCCCATGGAAAGCAAGTTCCGCCTTGCACGCATTACAGATGACAGTCATTTTAGTGACGCGACTTGTTCTGCTCCGTTTGCACGCTGACATTTTAGCGCTGTTTTCTTCTATTGGATAGCATACGGGAGGGCTGCATTAGTCTAACGCTACCGTGCCGCACTGGTCAAATCACGTTAATGCAAGAACTTAAAAAGGTCCTATGAGATCAAGCGATTTGTCGACAACAGAAATATTTGTCGATATGTCGACTAATCGTTGCAGCCCTACTCCACAACACGATCTGAGATTCAGATCAGCATGGTTGTTCAAGGTAGGTAATTATACAATGAGTGAATAACTGTAATTCTTAAATGGACAGTGACAACATCTTAAACATTCAGCGTCATGTCCTCCATGAATAAAAGGTTTTGAAAGTCTTCACTAAAACTGATCTTTTAAGTGTGGGATCCCTGAATTTCAAATTGTTTAATTGAACCTGTCTGGTGCTTCAAAAGCCATTGAATAGACACTTAAGAGTCCACCCCACCAGCCATGTTTCCTAGATGTAATTTAAACCTGCTGTAGTGTAAAATACATGGCATTTTGGGGATTATCCCCAAAACTTCTGTTTCAGAACTAACTTAATGTGACCCTTGGGATACTAGTGAGGACAGTACCAGTCCCAGGGGGGTGACAAAGTGTGACAGGATGTTGTGATGTGTGTCTACAGAAAGAACGTGCCCTACAAGATTGTGCGTGCATCCAATGGTGATGCATGGGTGGAGGCCCATGGGAAACTGTACTCCCCCAGCCAGGCTGGAGCCTTTGTCCTGATAAAGATGAAGGAGACTGCAGGTAAGGAACCACCACCATCATCATTAACCCTAATCCAATCGCCAGGGCTATAACAACGTCAATATACAGTGTACCTGATTCTCCCGTGTGTGTTTGTTTCAGAGAACTACCTGGGTCATGGTGTGAAGAACGCTGTGGTGACTGTACCAGCCTACTTTAACGACTCACAGAGACAAGTAAGCATACACACTCACTCTTGGCTTGTTGTAGACACACACAAACTGATGAATCAATCATAACTGGCTAACAGGTAGAGGCAAAGGTCAAAAGTCGATAATGTAGCAAATTTTGCCTCTGCAAAATGTTATCAAGTTTCACAGTAACTAACCTTTTAGATAAATTCTAGATAAATTCTTCTTATAATAAGCCAAGCCATGAGTTCTGTATGAACACATCTATATTATAGTTTTCAATTAAAACAACTTAGGTGATAAAAGATGAGAACATCTCTCGACAGTTTAGCGTGATTGTTGTTTCCAGGCTACCAAGGATGCTGGTCAGATTTCTGGTCTTAACGTGCTGCGTGTGATCAACGAGCCTACTGCTGCCGCCCTGGCCTACGGCCTAGAGAAGACCGAGGATAAGATGTGAGTTTCATGTATTTACATACAGACACACACAAACACAAGATGTCACTAGCGCCTCGATTCTTTAAAGTAACTAACGGACTCCCCCCGTCTGGGTTTGCGTTGCAGCATCGCCGTGTACGATCTGGGCGGCGGCACCTTCGACATCTCCATCCTGGAGATCCAGAAGGGAGTGTTTGAAGTCAAGTCCACCAATGGAGACACCTTCCTTGGAGGAGAGGACTTCGATCAGCACCTCCTCACACACATTGTCAAGGAGTTCAAGAGAGAGGTGAGGAGGAGGAGGAGGATGAGGAAGAACAGCCTTACAGTCGGGATGTTCAACCCTGGTCCTAAGGGACCCCCTGTACTGCATGTTTTGCATGTTCCTTGTCCCTGGGGTCCACTTCCTGTATGTTTTAGATGTTTCCCTGCTCTAGCACACCTGATTCAAATGAATGGTTATCAGGCTTCCACAGAGCTTGATAACAACCCATTCTTTTGACTCAGGTGTGTTGGAGCAGGGGAAACATCTCAAACATACAGGACAGTGGACCCTGAAGACGAGGATTGAACACCCTTGCACTACAGCGACTGTAGAGGAGGTAAACCAACGTTTAACCATATGTCGGGTGCTTGCAGAGTGGCGTGGACCTGACCAAAGACAGCATGGCCCTGCAGAGAGTCAGAGAGGCGGCAGAGAAGGCAAAGTGTGAGCTGTCATCCTCGCTGCAGGTGACTAGGACACACACACAGGTTCACTCCCTTAGAACAAGGTGGAGCAGGTGTTGGCTACAGGACTGACTCAAGAGAATTCTCCCTCCCTAGACGGACATCAACCTGCCCTACCTGACCATGGACGCGTCCGGCCCCAAGCATCTGAACATGAAGATGACCCGCTCCCAGTTTGAAGGCATCGTGGCCGACCTGATTCGCCGCACCGTGGCGCCGTGCCAGAAGGCAATGCAGGATGGCGAGGTCGCCAAGGGTGACATCGGCGAAGTGCTGCTAGTAGGGGGCATGTCCCGCATGCCAAAGGTGAGAGACTACCCTAGCTTAGCACTCCATTTACCCTTTGGCATGGTGGATGCCAAACATGTATGCAGTCCTAGAATAAGGTTGTTGGATTGTAGGTGTGTGTGTGTGTACTGCGTTCACTCTAGTAGCTACCTACCGGACAGAAGCACTAATATGCCGAATACAAGAAACGGTGTGGTACTGGGCTTACCTGATCCACCGGGTCTGTTAATGAGACCAGACGGTCCCAGCTCTTGGTCTGTGAGCCAAGGCTCTGCTGTGTGTTTGGAGGTGTTAACCTCCCCTCTTCCTCCCACCCAGGTTCAACAGACCGTCCAGGATCTGTTTGGCCGCGCCCCCTCCAAGTCTGTCAACCCGGACGAGGCCGTCGCCATCGGAGCCGCCATCCAAGGCGGAGTCCTGGCCGGTGATGTCACGGATGTGCTCCTGTTGGACGTGACGCCCCTGTCGCTGGGCATCGAGACCCTGGGAGGGGTGTTCACCAAGCTCATCAACAGGAACACCACCATCCCCACCAAGAAGGGCCAGGTGAGGGAAACACACACCTTTCATAGATCCTCCTCACCAAGGAGGGAAACACACACACTTACATGACATTTACATGTATTCATTTAGCAGACACTTTTAATCCAAAGTGACTTCCAAGAGAGAGTTTTACAAAAAGAGCATAGGTCAATGATCATAAACAGCGAGATAGCCCCAAACATTGCAGGTAGTCCAAACATGAAGCTTACATTGTGAAAAAGCTAATAAGTGCCAATGGGTAGAACCAGAAGAGCTAAACATAGTTAAACATATTACAACTAGAGAGCGTACAATTTCTGGGGAAATTGTAGGGTGTTCTTACTTGGATGCAGGTGGGTCCGTCCCCTTAAGTTTTTCCATTCTAGTGATATTTTCAAGCATTTAGCCTACTCATATTGCATAATTCATTAAGATCCCCCTTTGAAACAAAAGAACCCCCTTTGAAACAAGCTACTGTAACAACGTTGTCACTGGCAATATTTCAGATGGAATCGCGATTCAAACAGTAGCCTACTATCTGCTAGCCGAACATATGCCCCCCAAAACGTAATGAAGTTTGACATTCATTCAGTGAAACAGCGTCTCACAATACACACCATAGAAATATATATCTATGGTGTGTACTGTCTTCAATGCCACAGCTAAACTTTATGTCAAAAGAAACGTTCTAATTTCTGGCGCTGATGTCAAACTTGTGTACGTTTTGGGTGGCATATTTTTGTATCCACCACCTGGCTTCACAATAGTCATATCGTCATAACATTGCCCTCCTTTTGCAGTAATCAGACTTGGAGAGGACAAGTGCTCGGGTTAGGGTTAGGGTGAGCTTGTCATCCATGGTAACCCTGACGTTCCTGGCAGAGGATGAAGGGGTCACCGTCGCAGATCCCAGGGTGATTGAGAGATCGTGGGAGATGAAGGGTTTGGCCGGAATGATAAGTTGAGTTTTGACAAGGTTCAGCTGGAGGTGGTGCTTGGTCATCCAGGTGGAGATGTCTGTGAGGCAGGCCTCGATCCTAGCTGAGATGCCCAGATCAGTCGGGGGGAACGACAGGTACAGCTGGGTGTCATCAGCGTAGCAGTGGTAGGAGAAGCCATGGGAGGTGATCGGTCCAAGGGAGTTGGTGTACAGGGAGAAGAGGAGGGGTCCAAGGACAGAGCCCTGTGGGAAACCAGTCCGTCTTTGGACTTGCGCCATAACCTCTCAGCTGCCCAAAGAGTTGATCGTTCTTCGAAGAACATCCGTGAGCCACGGGCAGGAGGGAGAGGATCTTGCAGGCCTGGTTGACAGGAGTATCAAATGATGCAGTTATTGTGGCTATCAGGGTGTTGGTGGCAGTGTCAGAGGTGAGTGGTGAACTCGTTAATGGGAGGATGTTACGGAGGAGAAATGGGAGGGGGATAGGGAGTGGAGGTTGCGACGGAAAGTTACGAGGGGTGGGGAGACGGGTGGAGTTGGAGGGAGAGAGACAGAGAACTGGATAAAGAAGTGATCTGAAATGTGTAGTGGGGTTACAGAGGTTAAGTCAATGATACAGTTACGTGTCAGGATAAGGTCAAGCTGTTTTCCTGCCTTGTGGGTCGCCGGTGTGTTCAGCAGCTTCAGGTCGAAGAGTCTTGAAGTCGACGGCCTGCGTTCCTTCGAGGTGGATGTTGAAGTCCCCAAGGATCATCTGCGGGGTTCCGTCATCCGGGAGGACACTGAGGAGCATGTCCAGCTCCTCCACAAAGTTGGCTAGCGGACCTGGTGGGCGATAGAGGACAACTAAGAATTATTTGATGGGATCAGTTAGCATTACATAATGGTGTTCAAATGCTTTGGCAGTGACAAAGTGGGGTGGATGTGTATTTAAGATGTGGATAAAGGAGCAGACCTGTCCCACCACCTCGCCCAGTTGAGCGAGGAGAGTGGGAGAACGAGTGGTTGACAGAGAGAGCAGCAGGAGTTGCAGTGTTCTCTGGGCGGATCCATGTCTCTGTTAGCGCGAGGGCATCAAGAGAAGCATGGGAGGCAAACGCTGGAATGAAGTCTGCCTTGTTCACAGCAGACTGGCAGTTCCAGAGCCCTATAGAAAGATTAGAGGTGGAACGTATATACTTTGTGACATATCTACGGCTGCAAGTGGTGTATTGAACGGGAATTCTGGAGAAACACATGCAAGCTATGAATATGTTCTAGGTAGATCAGAATAGAGATGCAGGGAAACTCCCTGTTTTTGCCGACCGAGTCTTTGTGCGCCGAGGCTGCAGTGCTAGGCTGCCTTAAATATGCTACGAGCTGCAGCTATTAACGACCCGTGGTCCAAGTACCCCAAACTACTACAACAATACATCCTAATGAACCTATTTCACTAGTAGATCACGTTCTGCTCAACCCGTGAAAGTAAGTTACTAATGACAATTAATGTAAAAAAACTCTCGTTACTTACAGTTAGATGACATACACAAGGTTAATTCTACAATAACACTATGCGCTCAGACACGCACCCCTCACAGCCACCCCCAAGAAGTCTGGATGCTCACATTCACATTCCTTAGTGTGACTATGTTATGGCCCCCTCCTCCTAAACAAAGGCACCCTAACCCCCCCCTCCCGCGCCCCTCCAGGTGTTCTCCACAGCAGCTGATGGTCAGACCCAGGTAGAGATCAAGGTGTGCCAGGGAGAGCGAGAGATGGCTGCCGACAACAAGATCCTAGGCCAGTTCACGCTGGTGGGCCTACCCCCCGCTCCCCGTGGCGTCCCCCAGATTGAGGTGACCTTTGACATCGACGCCAACGGCATCGTCCACGTGTCTGCCAAGGACAAGGGCACTGGCCGCGAGCAACAGAGTAAGTAGGCTGCGCACGCGCAGGAACCTGAGAAACAACTCAGACACCAAACATGTTTTCTGATGGATGTCTCTGACTGCTCGTGTCCTCTAGGGTAATGCTTGACCACTGGGAACAATGAATATTGGGAAACGTCGACAATGAATCTCTGCCATGTCTACGTGTCTAACCAACCTACTTTCATCCTGCTCTGCTCCCTTTCTCCTCCCCTTCTCTTCCTCCTTTCCTCTGAACCCCACCCCCTGCCCTTTCCTCCTTCAGTCGTGATCCAGTCTTCCGGAGGCCTCAGCAAAGACGACATTGAGAACATGATTAAAAACGCTGAGAAGTACGCCGAGGAGGACAGGAGGAGAAAGGTAGAAGACGCCACAACCTGCAGGCGGTCCATAGATCATTACACTTTAAATCATTCATCTAATCCGTTTGGTGTTGCTGGGTTTTAGGACCGTGTGGAGGCTGTCAACATGGCGGAGGGTATCGTCCATGACACCGAGTCCAAGATGGAGGAGTTCAAGGACCAGCTTCCGGCTGATGAGGTATGGCTAGAGGATCTTGTCAGTCGGTTTCGGAGAACAAGTAGTGTAGCGTAGATCTATTAATGAAAATTGCAGTTGCATAGTCAAAACAAAATTGTAAACATACAGTATATATTGTGTGTGTGAATATTAAATAAAAAAAACTACAAATTGACTGTATTGACGATCCTTTCTGACCCCCCAAAAAATTCACGCCTTCCCTTTCCTCCTCTCCCATCAGTGTGACAAGCTGAAGGAGGAGATCACCAAGGTGCGTGACCTTCTCTCCAATAAGGACACAGAGACGGGGGAGAACATCAAACAGGCCGCTTCCAACCTCCAGCAGGCCTCACTCAAGCTCTTCGAGATGGCCTACAAGAAGGTACGGTTCCCTGCCTAGCTCAGCACGGAAGGCTTTGTCCTTGGTCTGCACAGTGACACCATGAACTCAATTTTATTGCAGCACTCAATGTGGGGGCTGGAAAAATGCATCCTCCTGTCCAACAAGGTCTGATGTGTTGATGCTTGGTGATTATTGACGTTGTGTGTTTGTCCTATAGATGGCGTCAGAGAGGGAAGGCAGCGGTGGCAGCGGTGGCAGCGGTGGCAGTGGTGGCAGCAGTGGCAGCAGCAGCTCAGGGCCGACCTCTGGAGAGGAGAAGAAGGAGGGCCAGCAGTAGAACCTTTTGCACTGGAGGTTGTCGTGAAGACAATGGGGTTATGAACTGGTGGGCTTGGGAGATGCGCCGATGCGTTGTCCTGAGCGATGTGTGCGTTCAAGTCATTCTCACCTATACTGTGTTTTTGCAGTAATACAGTACAATAATGTCAATGTATGTTTCTCTACACACACACACACACACACACACACACACACTCTAATTTAATTGTCGATAATTATATATGTATATATATATATATCCTGTATGTTTAAACACCAATTATTTACATCTGATGTGAAGTAGTTTCTGTATTGTTATTTTCTGTCTGCGAGCCCACTGGGTTTTGATGTGGCTCCGTCTGTCGTCGGTCTGAAAATGCTCAGTGTGTTCCAGGCCAGCCTGGCCGTAGCTTCTGCTGGTCTCAGCTGCCCTGTTCAGCCTAAAGTTCCATCTGCCTCTTCTGTACCCAGAGAGAAGTATAGTGATGGACATGGGGGTGAGATACCATCATATGACAAAGCAACAGGCTTGTTTTTTCATTTTGGGGGGTTTTGATTTATATGTTTGAATCTAGAGAAGGGATTGCTGGTGTTCATGTGATGCATGAGAAATATGATTGGCTCCCTCATCACCATGGATACACGTTTAATACTGAAGTTGGTGTATATACATGGGGATCAGAGATATTATGCATCATTTGTAACTGACTCATTAGAAACATGTCACCGTCATTTTGCTAGACTACAGAATGAATCTCCTTGATGGCATGTGTTGCCGTTAATACAGTATACATGACCTTATGAGTTGCTACTTGACCTACAAAGAGAGATGGCTAGACAGCTGCTTTTAAAGGTGCCCTCTCAGTGGGGGTAGTGGGGGCAGCTGATGGGTTTGGGTGGTAGACATGATGATGATGGTGTATGTCAGTGAAAATCTGTCTCAATTACTGTTGCTGTCTTTTCTAATAAAATTCCAAATTTAAACTTGTTTTCCTGATTTGGGCATGTGTGGTCACATGGTAGACCATGGTCATCCTTACGGAATACTCAATGAACAACAAACGGTAATGGAAGTATGTTTCCAAACAATTGTGTACATAATCAGTAAAAAGGACCCTTTATGGTCCTACAGTAATAAAACTAAGAACATGTGTGTGAATTGTCACAAGATTGCTCTATACAGCCTTACTGCACTCTTTCATTTGTATTTTCAATTGTACTGTATTTGTCAGTACTTTTTATATTTTATATTGAAGGACTGAACGCATGTTTTTAACATTCTATATGTTCAATATACGTTTACAGCTGCCTAACATGGTAAATTCCTTGTTTGTGTACACTTAGCGATTAATATTATAAACTTGATTCGGATTCAGATTGATGGACGCACGACGCTGTGACGACAGTGACGTCATGGGACAGGGCGTGTCCACGAGCATCTATCCCATCAGTCATAGCGGCAATCGGCTATAAAAACGTGCGCGCCGCGTTTAGTCTTTCTCAATCTGCCAATAACCAGGAGCGAGCAGACGTCACAATGTTGAATTACATTGTAATGTTCAAGTCGGCGAAACCCAAGTGAGTGACTCAAATAATGCGACACATTCTGTATTAACGTTTCACAAATTAAAGCGTGTGTAATGTATGTTAGCAATACCCATGGATCCTTCTTGCTAACAAACTACAGTAGCTAGTGTGCTAATGGTGGTGACTTACAAATGCAATACAGTATCACAGGTCCTCTATAGGGATTAACGAACTGCTAGTGGGTCAATTTAAATGAAAAGATTAGTCTTCGGTGGTTCTAATGTATTCTGTCCGGTTTACTAACCCAGACGAGCTGAGCCTTCCTGAATCAAGTTCCTCGTGGCATTTGCACGTGGTCCAACTCAACCATGTCTGGATGTAGCTAGCTATCACGCCTTATCTTGTTGTTAACAACATTTTTGTTCTGTCTTTTTCTAGGTCTTACCGTTGTACAGAGCCAGACATTGAAGACCATATTGGAACATGACACATTTAAGGTAACGTCTCATACTGGCTAGTTAACCTCCCAGCGGTCAGTCAGCTGCCTTGGCCTTCCGTGCCATGATCAGTGTTACATTGCTGGAAGAGAAACGCCCCACCATCTGGCCTGGTCGGGTGGACACTGTTTTAGTGTCTGCTTGTGCTGGGCTGCGGCAGGGCTGTGCCCCTCTGAGAGTGGACTGTCCCTCTTTACACGGGGGCTGTCCTGGTTTGGGGTCCAACATCTAAACATGGGTCTTGTAGGAGTATCCCTGATGTGTTGTGGTGAATGAGGATGCCAATGTGGAGTCAGTGGTTTTAATAGTCCATTGTTTTCCCAGGTGAATTTGTCAATTACAATAGCCGTTTAAGATATGGCAACCATACCTGTTCCTAAAAGGGTGAGTTCCAAACGTTTTTACTTGCACATTTTTCTGTCAATGGAATGAGTTGCGTGTGCAGTGATGATATTATAACACATCATTCAGATTTTATGATGGTGACACTTCGGAACCCTGAGCACAGTACCTTCCTAATCAAGGAGGGTATATTTTCTTGTCTCGACTCATCCTGTCTATCTTGCAGGAGCTGTAGACCCACAGCATAAGGTGCCTGGATGAGCTGATGCTCTGCTTTCGTACAACTCCAAGGTATAATTACAATGATGCTAATCCTAAAATAAGGTTACGGTGTATGTATTTCTATTCAATTATCCTGAAGTGGTCAGTGGAATCATCACGACCTTTGAACCCAAGTGTGTACTCCCATGGCGGAGGCCTTCCTCCTTCGCTGTGAATTCAAAAACCTTGGCAGAGAGACTGCAGGACTTTGGCACAGGTTAAAGTAGGCTCAATCTACAATAATCTGACTAGAAGACCTGAGACAAACCTTTTAGTCAGAAGTGCAACACTCCCTCTACCTTCCTAATCAAGGAGGGTATATTTTCTTGTCTCGACTCATCCTGTCTATGTTGCAGGAGCTGTAGACCCACAGCATAAGGTGTCTGGATGAGCTGATGCTCTGCTTCAGTACAACTCCAAGGTATGATTACAATGATAAAAATCCTAAAATAACGTTACGGTTTATGTATTTCTATTCAATTATTCTAAAGTGGTCGGTGGAATGAAGTTTATTATAAGTACGACCTTTGAACCCAAGTGTGTACTCCCATGGCGGAGGCCTTCCTCCTTTGCTGTGAATTCAAAAACCTTGGCAGAGAGACTGCAGGACTTTGGCACAGGTTAAAGTAGGCTTAATCTACAATAATCTGACTAGAAGACCTGAGACAAACCTTTTAGTCAGAAGTGCAACACTCCCTCTACCATGTCACTAGATCATTTACTTTTCTCTTCCCCCAAAGGCAATGCCAGCTGGATGTCGGACGGGACACCCAGCCTGTTCAAGTCAGGAGAAGACGTGCGCTTCAACGTTTGAAGCTTCTGCACTTTTCATGTGGAGTTGAAGCACAAGTACCCAATAATCGTTGTGCTGATTTGGTATAGGAGAGATCTCTGCATATTGAGCTGAAATGTCAGCCAGGTTCAAATTGACTTGTTGTGGTTGTTATGCATTGTAACTTGTGAATTCTGCAATAAACAAATTGACTGCAACATGTTTCTTTTTTCCAGTGTTGCGATACAAAATGTCACTGGCTGCAATTTAGGTTCTGAATTGAAGTAAAAAGGAGGATCAAACCTGTCATTGATATGAAATTGTTACTCATACAAAATGAACTGTTCCCCTGTGTAATTGTGTGGATGTGCATATTGAATAGCATTTTTGGACATGCATATCTGCTGCTAGAATAGCTGGGATATGCATTCAAGTATGTCCTATTACAGGGTGTCCGCGGAGTCTTAAAGTCTTAAATTCATTTTTCTAAATTTAAGGCCTTAAGTCTTAAATTCGTCAAAAATGTCATATGCTGGTCTTAAATAAATAACTCGGAGGTCTTAAATTTGTCGGGGCAGGACTATTTTTATTTTATTTTTTCTCGCGGGACTTTTCGACAAGGAGATGTAGAGAGGCTACTTTCTTGCTAGCTGCATATATAAACGGATGTCTGCGCGCTTGCTAGCTAGTCTGCCACAATGGGTAAGTGCAAATTCAACGTCAATTGGCTGGACGACGTCCGTTTCCGAGGTTGGCTGGCGTCCGTTGCCAACCCAGAACAGGCCAGATGCATTTCGTGCAAAAATACATTCAAGATCGGCTCCATGGGGACTAAGGCTCTCGTCAGCCATATGCAGAGCCAAAAACACAAAACCTCTACCAGGAGCCACACACAGACCCCAGCCATTTCTACATTTTGCATCTCTGCCCCGGGGCCACCGCCGCAGACAACGGTCCGCGCTGCTAGCACTGACCTGAGGGTAGCATTTGGTGCGACACCAACACTGAAAGCGGAGGTGTTGTGGATTCTAAACACAGTGGTCAAGCACCAGTCCTACAACTCGAATGAGGGGATAGGAGATCTCTTCGGTTTGATGTTCCCTGACTCTCAAATCGCGAGCACCTTTACTGCTGGAAAGGACAAAACGGCGTATATAACTCGCTTCGGACTAGCGCCTTTCATCCGAAACGAGCTAATCTGCAGCGTCAACAAGGCTGATTTTGTTTTGATGTTTGATGAGACGTTGAACCACGCCACTAAAAGCAAGCAACTTGGCGTGCACGTCCGATATTGGGTCGGAGATCAAGTGCATTCCCGGTACTTGGGCTCGCAATTCATGGGACACGCAACAGCCCGAGATTTACTGCACCACTTCAAAGTAATTTTAATACAGCGGGATCCCCCCCACCATCGCGGGTTTAAGGTCTTAAATTTCATTCAAGGTGGTATTAAAAAGGTCTTAAAAAGTCTTAAATTTGACTTCCTGAAACCTGCAGATACCCTGTA